>PVKP010019307.1:0-11388 GCA_004027715.1 Plecturocebus donacophilus
TACATGATCCAAGGCTGCTAAAAGCACAACTCTGAGTGCAGATTTCAGGCGAATGACTCAATGTTTGGTCTAGCTGGGGCGGGGTAAAAGCCTGGGAGAATGTCTTGGATTCACTTTCATTAAGGAGTTGAAGCATAAAAGTATTCTTTCTCAAAATAATATAAGAGCCTTGTTAGGAATTTGAGGACGAAGATCCCACTCCCATCTTCATAACACTATCAGTTTGTGTATTTGTTTCCCATCTAAATGCAGTAAAATCAATAACAGCTCAGCACTCACTGAGTACTTGTGTGGCACCAAGCCACTGTGCACAGGCTTGACAAGTATTCACATAACTAATCCTTAAACAGTACTAAAAACACAGTAAAAGCCTCATCCTCATTGAATCAGTGGGGAAAGGAAGACACTGGGTGGTTGTAACTTACCCAAGGCCCCACCCTAGCTGCGTGAACCCAGGCAGCCTGGCCCAGAAGGCGTCTCTGCAGCCATGCTGGCCCGTGTGTCCTGCTGCCATGATTGAGCCTACTACTTTGCTAGCACTCTGTACAGCACTGCATTTTCATAGTTAAAACACTCGTCATTGGTCTAATCAGGGAACAGTGGTACTTCCCTGTCTATGTCATATTTAGACATGCTGTGTCTCTTACCACAGCTGCTGTAACCCACCACCACAAGCTTGGCAATCAGAAGGCGGAATCAGTCTTCCTGGGCTAGTCAAGCTGTCGGTGGAGCCCAGCCCTCTCTGAGCCTGGAGGGGAAATCCATTTCTTTGTCTTCTCCAGTCTAGAGCTGCATTCCGAGCTCCTGGCCCTGCCTTCATCTTTGGAGCTAGCTGTGTGCCATCCTGCGTCAGTGCCCACATGGCTGTCCTGAGACTCAGCCCTCTCTGTCTCCCTCTCTCAAGGACCTTGTGATGGCTCTTAGAGACCAACCGGCTAATCCGGGTCCATATCCCCATCTCACCATCCTTCCCCTCATCATGTCTGCAGTCTCTCTTGCATTTTAAGGTGACAGTCATAGGTTCGAGGGATTAGGGCCTGGATAAACTTGGGGCCATAATTTGCCCTGCCAAAGTGAAATTTGTCATTTTCTGCTTAGTTTAAGATTAGGAATAGTACGAGAATTAAATACTGTTAGCATATTTATTGTTATAGATTGGTCTCAGAACTAGAAAAAAAGGCTTTTGGTTTTTTGTGGTCAGTCTCCCCGTATTGTATAATTCATCAGAAAGTGCTCAGCCTGACTCTGGCTAACTGGAGCTGCTCCTATGGTCCAGTTTGGAAGGACCTTGAATATGATTCACACTCTTTGTTTTTTTGTTTTTTGTTTTTTTTTTGAGATGGAGTCTCGCTCTGTCTCCCAGGCTGGAATGCAGCGGTGTGACCTCAGCTCATTGCACCTCCGCATCCGCCTCCTGGGTTCAAATGATTCTCCTGCCTCTGCCTCCTGAGTAGCTGGGATTACAAGCATGCACCACCATGCCCAGCTAATTTTCATATTTTTAGTAGAGACGGGGTTTCACCATGTTGATCAGGCTGGTCTCAAACTCCTGACCCCGTGATCCACCCACCTCAGCCTCCCAAAGTGCTGGGATCACAGGCATGAACCACTGCACCCGGCTGAGAGCACATTCTTGTCTGCCACCTTTGAGACCTTTCCTCAGGGCATGAGAACTGGAATAGGAGAGGGAACTCTTGGCCTTATGAGTGATAATAATGCATCATGTAATTTAATCTTCATGACAAACTGCTGAGCAAGGTTAATGACCTCTATTTTACAGATAAGGATACTGAGGGTCATTGTGCTGAACTGGCCCTGTTAAGACCCTATGGCTGGTGAATGGCAGAGCCAGCAGGCAAAGCTAGGTCTTCACCCAGGGCAGCAGTATCTGTCCTGGATGTGCAGGAGCCCAGCGTGGACTTGGGGAAGGAGTGAGGATGTGCAGAGCTTAGTCGTGGAGGCTGTGAATGCACTTTCGGGTGTATCATGGTTTCTATTTTACAGGCCAGATTGGCACATTAAGGGGACTTGGAAACTAGGCACAATGGGAGACAGGCCAGTCTTTGCAGTGCCTCCCCCGCCACCCACCATGGGTCCAGGAGCCCAGGCTTTCTTTTTGGACTTTTCCCCCAATCCTGCACGTGTCTCTCACATGCTGCAGTCAGGGTTCACATCCAATCTGGGTTCATGTCTGCTTGTGACACAGCCCCAGTGTGTCTGCAAGACCACGCAAAGCCTCCCTGTGACTTAGCCATTCCTAATAGTTAAGCCACTTCTAGTCTCTCGCCTGAAAGAATAAGTAGTGCAGAGATTGTTTTCAGTTGCAGAAGCCTTTTTCTGAATTTCGATCATTTCCTTAGATTTATAAGAATGTAGCTAAAATGGAAGACAGCAGAGCAGAAGGTGACAAGCTGAGTCCAGAAGTAAGACCGACTCGATTCTCTAATGCTGTGTGACTTTGGGCAAAAGTCTTCCCCCCGGATCCTGTTTCTTCATGTGTGAAGTTGGGGTAGCAGAACCCACCTGCAGGCTGGTAATGTGAGGATTCATTGAAACTACCAAGTTGAAGCTCTTAGCCTAAATGGCTCAGGCTCGGGCACTCCTGGTTGGCATTACCTGAATTTGCAATTACTGACTTTGTGTGAGGTCACTGAAGATTTCTGATGCATGGTACCTAATTGTTCAAATGTGTCTTTGAAGCATTGTAGATAATCTTTAGAACTATATGCATGAATATTACATAAAAATCTTGTCAGAACATCGAATTGGCCAAATGACAAAAAACAAAAAGCATAGTAATTTGGCCCTGGCATCTGCAAAAGCCTTAGGCCATGTTGTCTGGTGCGGTGCCTCACACCTGTAATCTCAGCACTTTGGGAGGCCGAGGTGGATGGATCACCTGAGGTCAGGAGTTTGAGACCAGTTGGTCCAACATGGTGGAACCCCGTCTCTACTAAAAATACAAGAACTAGCCAGATGTGGTGGTGGGCACCTGTAATCCCAGCTACTCAGGAGGCTGAGGCAGGAGAATCGCTTGAACCCGGGAGACGGAGGTAGCAGTGAGCCGAGATTGCACCACTGCACTCCAGCCTGGGCAACAAGAGCAAAACTCTGTCTCAAAAAAAAAAAAAGCCTTAGGCCATGTTGACTACACCCTGAGCAAGTGCCTTCCTGCTTTCCATGCTGCAGAATTCAGGAGCTGGAGCTGTCAGAGAGGAAACTCCTCCAGAAGGTGGACCAGCTGAGTGCCCGCATGGCCCAGGAGAGAAGCGCCTGGCTGCAGGCCCAGGAGAAGCTGGCGGCGCTGAAGGGGGAGCTGGACAGCCGGGTACCGTTCCCTTCTCCTTTCTAGTTCCTTTTTCCTGTCCATTAGGGCCGTGGGAACTCAGTAGCAGTGCAGCTGGGCAAAGACAGTATACAGAGGGCCTGGAAGAGCCCAGGCAGGAGGGTTAGAGAGATCCCAAGTTCCTGGTGCATGCAGTGACTGCATGCAGGGTCTGGGGTTTGCAGGGATATGGAGGTGGGGGCTGTGACTGTGGGGGCTGCACACTTGCTGGAAGCTTCTGTGCCTGAGTACCCCAGTGTCAAGCCATAGCCTGAGGACAAGAGTTGGCTGATGCAGGGCTCCTGGCGTTTGGAGCTCTTATGCAGATGGGGGAGACTGATTGGGAGCAAATAACTCTAAACCTGGACTTGGGTGCCATGGGGGAGTATGGGATTCCCCATGGTGTATGTTCAAGGGGCTGGGGGAGTTGAGGAGAGCTACAGAGAGCTGGAGCCACGTGAGCTGGGCCTTGCTGGGAAGGGCATGTGAGGGGTGGGTGACAGCATGTGCCATAGCACAAAGGTGTGGGAGGACACAGAGGGTGTCACCGTGCAGGGGACGGAGTGGGTGAGTGAGAAAGTTCCAGAGGGGCCAGGTGGCCAACTACACTGCATGGCCCAATTCTGAAGACACTGGGGAACAAGCTTTAGGGGACTTAAGTAGGGAAGCCTTGGGGTCAGACGGTCATTTGGGGGATGCCATTCTCCCTGCATGGGAGAGAGAGATGGCTGAGGCAGAGGGAGAAGTTCAAAAGCTCCCTGGAGAAACAGTGGGCAGTTAAGGGCAGGGGCTCTGGAGGCAGAAGCCTGGAGCCAAACCCTGGCTCTGCTACTCACTAGCTGTGTGACCTTGGGCAAGTGACTTAACCTCTCTGAGCCTCAGTTTCCTCCTCTGTGAAGTGGGAATCATATAGCACCAACCCCTCAGATTATTGTGTGGGCTGAGTTGATACATGTAAAACACTCAGAACAGTAGGTATTAAAATGACACTATCTGCTTTTATCATTATTAACCATTACTGAAATTTTCCAGGGGGAGGATGACGGGGACTGGAGAGCAGGCCACTTTTAGGAAAGGCTGCAGAGGCAAAACCCACGAAACTCCAAGGCAGCTGCATGTGGTACCCAGTGGTCCCTGGAGGCATCCTGTTTTAGCCTGCTGCTTCTTAAATTGCAGCTAGAGATTATCAAACTGCAGGTTGCAACCCATCTAAGGGATGTGGGATTGATTCAGAGGCTCACAACCAGCGCTTAAAAATCAAAATAGACTAAGAAATGTAAAAGCACAACGCATGTGCTAGAGGGAGTGCTGTTTTGAGAAACTTCTTTCAACTGTACACAGGTGTGTGTATAACGGGCGTTGACGTTCATGGGTGTTTCACGCGTGTTTCTTATCGTGGGAAACTGCCAAAAAAGCTGGAAAAGCACTTGATACACCTCTTGGGTGAAACAGAAGTGGACGTGGAAAGTAAGGATTCCAATTATGTTGAAAATAGTCCTTGAATTGCTATGGCGATGTCCGAGTGGAATTTTTCCCCCGTTATACTGAACTTCAGGCGCAGAAAATCAAAGTATTTCTCCTCCTTGGCTCACAGCACCTTATCATTACCATCCTGAGGGGAGTTTTTAACTCCGGTATAGTGGCGTTGTGTGGGACTCCACAGCCACTGATGTGATGTCTCTGCGGAAAATGCTGTCATAGATACTTTTTGAGCCATGCCCGTGTGCATGTAGGATTTCCGAGGTGAATCTGACCCAGCCCTGTCATGACGTTCACAGTGTGATGGGGGTAAATGATGAGGCTGACAGCAAGGGGCATGCTGTCAGGGAGTGAAAACTACTGCAGGGACCAGCAGTTTCTGCAGGAGGACACTAAGCCCTTTTCTAACACGTCCTCTTGTTAAATGTCTCATGTGCTGTGTATGTGCCTGGGAAAGACCCGTCGCATAACCCCATTTCCAGAAGGGCAGCAGATGTTCACAGTGATAGGGTCTCTCCATTGCGGTCCAGCCGTCACCCTGCCCCCAACCCTCTAACCCTAAATCTCTCGCTGCAAACATCTGTGTTTTGAAGCGAGTTTTGCAGGAGGGCATGAGCGAGTTTTCCATGCCCTTCGCACCTATATGTACCAAATGGCAGCTTTGTTTTGTTGCTATCAATGTTTCCAGTAAGCATTTGCACGTGAAGATGCCTTGTTTCTGTAGTGACCTGCGTCATTCTAAAAGCAGCAGACCACCCAGGCTCTGAAAGCCCTCCACCAGGCACCATGCAAAGCTCATCACAGAATTCATGCCTTCAGGAAGACCAGGAGAATTCTCCTCCCAGGGAATCTGACCCCAGCTTTTATCTGCCCCTCAGTCCCCAGAACCATCAAACGAAGCTTGTCTGAGCTGTTCCCAGGTTTCCTCTTTCACGTTTGCTCTTAGCTTGTTTTTGTTTTCCGGAAGCTCCCTGGCAAAAGAGCAGCAGCAAGTGCGGGCAGTTGAAAGAAAGATTCACGTAGAGGCAGCTCTATCCGTTTGCTTAAATTAATTCCGAAAAGTAGGCAATGGCTCTAATTTTCGTAGTGAATGTTGCACCACAGTCCAGCTCACAGCCCATGAGTGGGAGGAGGCAGGTGTGTTCTCTGGCCAGGGGGGTGGCCAGATGAAAAAGAAAAGGGCTGAGTCAGATACAAGGTGTTCGGCATCCTGGCCACAGTGAATTTTAGCTGCGTGATAAGCAAGCCACTTCTGAGTGTCCCACAGGCTAGTAATACTGCCGCCTCCAGGTGGAGTGTCCACAGTCATGACAGCTGCTGTGGCACTGGTGTTGTGACTCACCTGCTGGGGCCAGCTGACCCTGGCTGGGCCAGGGATTGGCCCTGTAGGTGGGAAATGGGGATCTCTGGGCAGTGCTGGGGTGGAAGTGGTGACATTCGGGAGGCTTCGGTGCAGCTGTGTGCAAGTAGGTGCGGACATACTGAGTATCCGGACATCTCCAGTGGTCCTCAGGTGTGTACTCGCTGATGGCCATCCTGCCACCTGCACAGCTACTTCCAGAACTCAGGGAGCTCTTGAGGGTGCAGAACCCAGACTAGGGTGGATGAGGTGACGGAGACTCTTAGCTCCCATGCGAAATTTAAGAAGGTGCCAAAACAGAGATAGCACTTTGATGCACTATCTTAATGCACAAAATGCAAAGTCGCACCATACACGAAATACCGAAATGTTAAGTCAAGACGGGATCAGCGTGAGCCACGGTGTGTCCTTCGGGCTTGCTGACACCCTCATCCACCGCCAACTTGTAGGTCCGGGAGAAGGAGAGCGTGGCCAGGCGGCAGCAGTGGCGGCTGCGGCGGTGGCGGGAGCGGCTGCGGCGCAAGGACGAGGCGCTGGGGCAGCAGGCGGCGGCCCTGGAGCGCTGCCGGCGGACCCAGCGGCGCCAGCTGGGCCTGGTGCGCGAGCAGGAGCGCGTCCTGCGGGCTCAGGTGCAGCGGCTGGAGCGCGACGTGCGGCGCCTCTGCCGCTCCGCGGGCCTCCTGCTGGCCCAGTGGGACACAGCCGCCCCGGGCCCCCAGGGCGCCCTGGAGGCGGCTGCGGAGCTGTGCGCCCTGCGGGCGAGGGCCGAGCGCAGCGAGCGCGAGCGGGAGCAGGCGGCGCGCAGGCTGCGGGAGCAGCGCGCCACCGAGCGCCGGCTCCGCGGACAGCTGGAGGAGCTGCGCTGCTGCATCTACGGACTGAAGCTGTCGGAGATCGGCCTGCAGGGCCAGGTGGAGGACCTCGCCCAGCAGAACCAGTGCCTGCGAGAGGAGCTGGGAGCCCAGGTCCCTGCTGGTCACTGCAGCCTGGTAAGTGGCCGGAACCCAGGGCAGGAGTGATCTTTTGCTTTTCTCTTTCTCCTCCAGCCACTTGGTCAGGTCGTTGACCCAGCCATTCCCAGGGCTCCGCTTCCTACACCCATCCAACCCTGCCAGCCCTGTGCCTCGTCCTTACTGCATCTACCCGCCTCCCCATCCACCCTCCCATCTAAACTCACACACTCATTCAGTGCACGCCCACCTCTCTACCCATCCACCAGCCGTGTCCACCCACCTGTCCATCCTCGGATGCACCCACTCGCCCATCATCCACCATCCAACTATCCAACCACTCGCCCACCTACCCACCATCGTTTTCCCATTCATCCTAACACCTGCTCGTCCATCCAGCCACCTATGAATCCACTTACTAAACCACTTGTTGAAATCTGTTTGAGTTTTTATAACATATACCATAGATGGTGGCTTATAAACAACAGAAACTTATTTTTCACACTTTTGGAGGCTGGAGGTCCAAGATCAAAGCACCAGCTGATCTGGTGCCTGGGGAAGGCCTGCTTCCTGGTTCACAGACGGTGCTTTCTCACCAGGTCCTCGCAGGGCAGAAGGGAGAGGTAGTCCTCTGGCACACTAATTAGTAAGGGTGTTAATCCCATCCATGAAGCCTCCACCCTTACAACCTAATTACCTACCAAAGAACCCACTGCCTGACACCCTCACACCGGGGATTTGAATTTCAACATACATTTGGTATGGGAAACACAATCATTCAGACCCTAGCACTCGCCCACCCACTTGTCTACCCACGTTCCATCATCTTCTCATTCACCACCCCACCTATTCATCTATCTACCTCTCTGGCCACTGGCCAGGCAGCCAGCCAGCCACCTTGCATCCCTCATTGTCTGCTCACTCTTGTCCATCCATCTGTCCGACATCTGATTCGTCCCTGATGAGTGCCAGGCCCTGCGATAGACAAGATCATCAATGTGCTGTGCCATGGGACTCTTATGTGCTCGGGAAGTCCAGTCCCTCTCCTCTGGAAGCAGACACCTCTTCTCCCACTTCACCTCTAGCACCAAAGGTGACAATGGTTCCCTGGTCGCAGTTCTGTGCATGCATCTTCAGTTTTCCCTCTTCAGACTGTGAGCTCCTTGAGGGCAGGGTCCAGGTGTGATGGTCTCCGTAGCCTCAGTCCCCATAGCAGCACGCAGGAAGGCCCCAGGATGGTGGAGCAGAGAGCACACAGGGTAGGGTCTCTTTCTGGTTTGCATATTTACTTGCTGTGTGACCTTGGGCAAGCTTCTTAAACTCTGGGGGGCACGCTGGACATGTATTGATTCACTTGACTGAGAGGAGAGTAAAAGCTTACATTTTGTGTATTCCTGCCATGTGCTCGGCTCTGTACTGGGTGTTTGCAAAGACGTTATTTCATTCAATGCTTTACGGCAGGTGGTGTTAGCATCTTCCTTTTGTGTTTGAAGAAGCTGAGGCTCAGAGGACAGCATATTTTAGCTGTTGTCACACAGCTATTAAGGAACTGAACTGGAATGTGTTCAAAATTTGATGTGAGTGCAAACGTTATCGTTTCCACTGTAGCAGCCTGCCTTCTGCAATGCAAGCACAAACTCAGCTCCTAGAAAGAGCTCCAGAGCCTGCCTCTCCCCGGTGGCTCAATTTGCATTTAAGGAAAAATGAGTGAGCAACCTTAGCCCAAAGAGGATTGCTCATTTTTTTGAAATAAAATTTGTCTTCAAACCTGGACAGTCCATTTAAAACTACCTGGAACCTTAAGTGGTCTGAATTTTCTCAGGATAATGATGTGTGTCTTGTCCCGGTTATCTTAGTAATGGCTTTATTGGTGGTCAGAGTTGACGTTTTTACTGCTTTATCCTCCCATTCTCCCTCTGGTACATTTCCTGTTTGTTCTTCTTTTTTATGTTCATCAGATAAAAGGAAAATAAAGTGTATAACATCGGCACCTTGTTGTGATTTTGGAAAATAAATTGTGCATAGATGGAAATTGTCATTTAAAATTACTCTCTGTGATTTTCCTACACTTAAGACTTTAGACTTTAAAGTCTTACTTTAAGTCCTTCTCCCAATCTCTCCATTCATCCTGTCTTCCTCTTGTAAAAGTCCCAGTGGCCCAGGGAACTGCACCTCGCTTGGGGCTTGGCTTTCAAGGCTGTGCTGGAGGCTCCTGTGCACAGTGACACTTCTCAGAAAGAGCTGCCTGCTATTTCTTCAAGATGGTTTTCTGGGAGAAAGCACAAGAACCTATGTATTTAGGAAGTACCTGCTCATGTCTTGGGCACTCTGTCTTCTCCTGTAATCCTTAGGGCAGCCTTGTGAGACAGGTGTGTTTACCCACTGAACAGATGGAGAAGCTGAGACCCAGGGAGGTTAAGTGACGTCACCACAGGCACCAGCTGCTAAGTACTCCAGGAGCAAAAGGACATGGCCAGAGCCGAGCCGTGACTACTGCCTGCTGCCTGGATCTCGAGGTCCTGGGGTCAGAGTTTGTTACTGAGGAGCTTGGGGCAGCAACAGTGGCTGGATTTAGTCGATTCTATGCCATCAGCTCATTGGCTCCTTGTCAGTGTGTGTTGTTCTCAAGATTTCATGCTTCCTCTTGTAAAAGTCCCAGTGGCCCAGGGGAACTGCAGCTCACATGGGGCTCAGCTTTCAAGGCTGCACTATAGGCTGGTCTGCACAGTCACACTTTCCTTGAAAGCCCCCTAAACTGCCCATTATATGTGATCCCCAGCCATTTCTGCCTCAGCCTCTCTTCGGCGGAGTAGCTGAGAAAACAGGGTTGCAGCTCAGGAATCTGTGGGGTGTAGAATGCTGAGCCTTCAGCACTGGAGTGGAGCCAGATGCTCAGGCTCAGAGGTGCTGGCAGGAATGTGAGTGGAGATGATGGAGGATTCCAGCGCAGCTCCGCCTCCTCCCAGCGGAGACACCCTCCGACAGGTTCCTAAATTCTCTGTGCATTGCTTTCCCAAGTGAGAAATGGGATGATGATAATAATAGTGCATCCTGGTATGGGTGCGAGGAGGAAATGAGAAAGTATAGGGAAAGCTCTTAGCTCAGTGCCAGTATATTTTGAGTGATCAATTGAATCTAACTTCTGTCACTGTCAGCATTATCACCACCATCACCATCATCATCACCATCACCACCATCACCACCATCACCATCACTATCGCTATCACATCGTCACCATCATCACCATCACATCATCATCATCATCACTATGATCATCACTATCATCACCATCACCACAATCATCACCATCACCACTATCATTACCATCACCATCACATCATCACTATCATAATCATCACCATCATATCATCATCACCATCACCATCATCACTGTCATCACCATCACCACCATTATCATCGCCATCACATCATCACCACCATCATCATCATCACCATCATGATCATCATCACCACCATCACCATCACATCATCCTGACCACCATCATCATCACCATCATCACCGTCATGATCACCATCACCACCATCATCACCATCACATCATCATTATCATCATCACATTATCACCATCACCATAATCATCACTATAACCATCACATCATCACCATCAACATCATCACCATCATATCATCATTACCATCACCATCATCATCACCACCATCACTGTCCTCATCATCACCATTACTATCATATGATCATCACCATCAAGACCATCACCACCATCATCACCATCATCACCATCAGAACCATCATCACCATCACATCATCATTATCATCATCACCATCACCATCATCACCATCATCATCACCATCACCACCATCATCATCATCACATCATCATTATCATCATCACCGTCACCATCATCACTAGTACCGTCACCATCACCATCATCACCATCATCATCACATCATCGCCATCACCATCATCACATCACCGTCATCACCATCATCATCACATCATCACCATCACCACAATCATCGCTATAACCGTCACCATCATCACTAGTACCGTCACCATCACCATCATCACCATCATCATCACATCATCACCATCAACATCATCACCATCATATCATCATCATCACCATCACCATCATCACCACCATCACTGTCCTCATCACTATTACCATCATATCATCATCACCATCATGACCATCACCATCATCATCACCATCATCACCATCACCATCACCATCACATAATCATCACCATTATCATCACCATCACTGTCCCCATCATCAACATCACTATCACAT
>PVKP010019307.1:11488-42746 GCA_004027715.1 Plecturocebus donacophilus
ACATCATCATCACCGTAACCATCATTACCATCATCATCATTGCTATTACCATCACCATCACCACCATCATCCCTATTACCGTCACCATCACTGTTGTCACCTTCCTCATCATCTCTTCCTGGGCTTGTGGTCATTTAGTAGGATCTTGGGTAAATCACCCTCACTACCTACATTGTAATTTTCTCTCTCTTGGCTTTTCATTTGTTTTTCCTGAGATTTATTTGTTTATCCTGGATTGGAGTAGGTTAGATGTGAGTGCGATTTGTCACCATTGAGCTGCTGGAATGGCTGGGGGGAGCACAGGCTGACAGGTCCTAGGGGTGGATGGGGCCTGTGGTCACCAGCTCCCGTGTCCCAGCAGGGTGTGGATGGGCTTGGAAGACTGCGAGAACTGCAGTGGCTTTATGCAAAGGGCCATCTAGGGGCAGTTCTCTGGGCTGAGGAACTGAGAACCTTTACCTAAGTCTGCTGCAGGGCAGAGCAGGTGGGTGAAGCCTCCTGGCTGGCAGAAGACCTCAGATGTGAGAGGGGGTCAAGGAAAAGGGGCTGACTTTCATCTCGGGAGCTGCCCACCTGTTACTCACTTAATCCTCAAGCGACACAGCCAGGTAGGTGTCCTCCTGTCTGCTTCATAGAGGAGGCAGAAGGCTCCTGCCCTGGGGTCACACAACCAAGGAGCAAGGCCCCAATGTGATTCCCATTCCCTGCCTTTCCTTTCATATCCACCCAGGCTCCCAGATTGGGTGTTTCCCAGAGGCAGCTTTGGCTGCTCATGCAGCTGAGAGCCACCCTCCAAGAGTGTGGGGATCGCACCAGCAGTGACCCTGAGCTAGGCTGCCGGGGCTCTGAGCCCACCTGGAGGGAGGAAGTGCTGGGGCAGCAGCGCATGTCTGAGTGGGCAGCAGGGGCCCCTCAGACAAGGTGTGCCCACCTGGTTGGAGCTAGCTGCTGCAGGTAAGGGCCAGGTTACCCCAGGTATCCCTAGGACTGCAGGGTGGGTCCTGAGGGAACAGGCAAGGCACAGGGTGTTAGTTTCCTGGGGCTGCTGTAACAAAGTACCCCAAACCTGCTGGTTTAAACTGCAGATAGTTATTCTCTCCCAGGTCTGGAGGCCAGAAGTCGGAATTCAAGGTGGCAGTGGGACCATGCTTCCTCCTGAGGCTCTGGGGGCCAGTCTGTTCCTTGCCTCACCCGGCTTCTGGTGGCTCCTGGCAGTCTTCGGCTGCAGACACATCACTCTCATCTCTACCTCATCTCCTCCTGGCCTCTTTCCTCTGCGTGTCTGTCTCTGTGTCTTTTCTCTTCTTATATGGACACCAGATCTTTACTGGATTAGGATCCAGCCTAGTCCAGTATGGCCTCACCTTAATTTGATCACATCTGCAAAGACACTATTTTCAGCTAAGGTCACAGTCTCAGGTACTATATCTTTTGGGAGGACACAATTCAACCCACTCCACAGAGTTATGTGGTAGATGACAGCTTATGGTGTCTTCTCCTCCTCTAAGTATTCCCTCTACCCAGGAACCTCGCGTGCTCTGCTGTCAGTGCTGGCTGAGCCTCCCGAGGGCAGGGCTGGGTGGGGTGCTCTCTGTCCTCCCGGTGTCTGCTGAGTGCCACAGGCACACTGATGTGCTATACATTTATATATTAACTCATTTACTTCCACCAAAAAAGCGTCTTGCAAGACAGACACTGTCCTCTTTATTTTCTGTTGCATTCCCAGCTCCGGCATAGTCCTAGGCATGGAAGAGGTGCTGGGTGAATATTTATTAAGTGCAAAGAGGGAGGAAGGAAGATAGCACTAACTCTCCGTTACTGGAAGCTGTGTGGTTTCAGGCTCCTTTTCGGCCCTGTGAGGCTGCAAAGCAGATGATCTGATTTCTGGGTTCATTTAGGACACTAGTCCTGGGAGGTGCCACATCCCCTGTGGATTTCTGGATGAGAAATAGTGGCACTTGTCTCCTTGGTGGCATCAGAGGGAAGAACCCAAGAGAGTGTGATTGCAGGACCCTGCTGAACGAACGCTGGATAACATTTTTAGCATAAAATATCATTGGGTACAAACTGCTGACCTAAAGCGACCAGCCTGGCCAACATGGTAAAACCCTGTCTCTACTAAAAATACAAAAATTAGCCAGGCGCGGTGGCATGTGCCTGTAATTCCAGCTACCTGAGAGGCTGAGGCAGGAGAATCACTTGAACCTGGGGGCAGAGGTTGCAGTGAGCCAAGATCGTGCCATTGCACTCCAGCCTGGGTGACAGAATGAGACTGTTTAAAACAAAAGAGAAAGAAAAGAAAGAAAATATCACTGGGTAACCACTGATTCTGCCTTCTAGCAATCTGAAACCGTGGCCCTTGAAAAATCAGGTTGGGAGAATGTTGATTAACAAGAGGCTTGCTTTGGCTGTATGTGTGTGTATCTATTCATTTTATCATAGCTTTTGTATTTCTGGTATTGCTTGCTTTAACTCTCAGTTGGGGGCGCAGAGCAGGGCTCTCCTGCCCTTGAAGGGGACTCAGCACTGCTTCCTAATAACATCCCTTTGGGGATTTGGGTTTTATCAGATGAGTTTTGGGAAGACGTGAAAGTTCAGATCATAACATGGCGGGACCAGGATTTGCTCCTTGATGGGTTGATCCCATAGCTGTGCTTATAAACACCTCGGCCTGTTCCTTCAGTAAATACTGGTGGATAGGTCCACAGTCAGAATTTGACGGTATCCACTTGGTGCCTGTGCTTGGCTCCCGTCTGAGCTCAGTACAGGGCCTGGGGAATGAGACAAGACACTGCCCCACAGGACGACAAAACAGATCAGGTGAAGGGGTTGGGGCAGAGGAGGAGCAGAGAAAGAAGCTCTGTGGAGTCTGTGGGTCACTGGGGGAGGAATGAGGGCTGGACCCAGGCCGCAGCATGTGACAAGCCTGCCATGCTCTGTCCACCTCTCAGAGGAAAGCTGATGGCCCACAAAGAGCATCTTGGGGTCAAAAAGGACTGCCTGGAGAGGAAGAATTAATTCCTCCTGAGAGGGCTGCTGGGGAATGTGATGCGCCAGCCAGCCACCAGCTCTCAGGTTGAATGCAGCCTGGAGCTAAAAATTGAAGTGCTAGAACCCATCAATAAGGAAACTGCAAAGCCAGACGTGGCCCTCTGTGCCTTGGTGGAAATTGCATGAGCCTCAGTGGCCCGTGGCCATGGCTTCATGGCCTCCGCACATCTATGAAGTCGTGGAGTCCAGAGAGCATCACATACTATGTGGCTTCCGAAGGCTGCCAGTGCATCTTCAAAGGACTGGGCTGTAGAGACTGAGGAGGACTGGGGGCCACACACAGGTTTTAGCACCTCGCTCCAGACAACTGTGGTGACTGCCAAGGATCTCTCCCAGAAGCACCCCCGCGCAGCTGCCCGCTGCCTCAGGATCAGGCTCAACCTCCTGTCCACAGCCCTCGAGGCCCCTGGTGCTCTGCTCCTTCAGGCCCAGTCCCCTGCACACTCTTCAGTCACACTGAGCTGCAGGTCCCTGAATGTGCCAGGCTCTTCTGCCTTGTAAGCCCTCTCTGAGTCTAGAAGCTTCTAGGGTTCACCTCCCAGGTGGCTTGGAAAGCCTCGCTACTTTCTCTTTATTTGGTGAGAATGTTGCTTCCTCCTGGAAGAAGTCCCTGATCCCACGTCACCTCAGTGCCCCCATGGTGACATGAGCCACCCCTAGTGGCCCTGATGTTCACTGTGCCCAGATGCCCATGCCCTCAGCTGTGCGTCCCTCATCATCACCAACTGGTTCACTTCAGCTCCGTTCCCAGTCCCTGGCCACCAGCTGTGACATGCTTGATGAGTGAGTGACCTGAAGCATCAGTGAAGCTATTTGCTCCACTGTCCACGGGAAAAGGAAGCTTCTGGCTGAAGGGACAGCTGCACAGTGGCCGTGCTGGGAAGCGAGGCGTAGAAGTGGGGAAGTTGGGGGAGAGTCTAGTCCCAGAGATGTGTGCCACAGATCGAAAATCATCACGAAAGCTGACATTCATCAGCCTTTGGAGTGTTTATTGCCTGCCCAGCGTGGTAATGTTTTGTGTTCCCCACAACAAGCTTATGAGGCGGTAGAGTTATTGATTCTCATTTTGCAGAGGAGGACACTGAGGCAGAGAGGTGAAGTCACTTGCCCAAGGAAGTGGAAACAGCAGTGTCTGAAAGGAGGCACCGGCTGGGCCCCCCCGGCAGCTGCCCCTTGGTTATGTCTGATGTGCTCTGGGAGCCATGGCGTGCACTGTGGCGAAGGCAGTCATTATAAGAATGTGTTTTCTTTGCTTCATGTTCACAAAGCACTTTCCTAGACAGGAACTCATGGACTCGCAAGGTAGCCAGGGCAGTGCCCTATCCCCAAACCTGTGGTCTAGAGGAGTCCCATAACTTGCCTGGGGTCATATGTTTCAGAGAAAGTCACTTGGAACCCTGATCCCCAGAGGAACGGACCACTGCAAAGACAAACCCTGACCTGGGGAGGAGTTTGGGGACAGGGTTTCTGCTCATGATAAAAGGAAGTAAGAACCATTCATAGTTGGCAAGACAAACATGGTTTATCTACAGATGGGTATGAATGCTTTTCCGTGAGTGTGCACTGGGCACCTGCCACATCGCAGGTGCCGTGAGCCGGGCATGCACCTTGCTCTCCAAAAGCTTACAGGGGAGATAGGTGTAGACCATGACACCACGATGATGCTACAGCAGAGGGTGGCCCAGGGATGTGCCTGGCCTGGAGGGTCCTAGAGATGCTTGTGCAAAGAGATGAAAACCCAGGTTCTTAAAACGTCCTTGTCCACTGTCATCCCACAGGTGAGGCCACCATCAATGTCAGGGGCTTTAGGAGTTACTGGATGGGCCCTGGCAGTGTGCATAGAGTGACCCCTGGTGGCAGCTACGTGAATCTCTTTGTTGCTGGGCGAATTCCAGGCAGCCTTGCTCACGGCTTGCTTTTGTGCAGAACGGCATATTGCACATTCGTTTCTCACTCCAGCAGCAAGCAGGAGCTTTAAAAAAACACACAGTGTTAACAATGTCAAAAAATAAAAAGGCGAAAGGGATGAACATGCAAATAATATAAAAGAAAGTACAAAATGGCCAGTGGCCTTATTATAAAAACATGGTCAGCTCCCTTAGTTACAAAATAAACACGAGTGAGAAAAACCTCAGGATTCCATTTTCTCCTGTACGTCTGTCAGAGGTCAAAAGGGCCCGCGGCTGGGCAGTGTTTGAGCTATCAGGAGTATTCGTGAACACATCTCTTTGGAAGGGCTGTCAACCAATAAGTATTAAATGCCTTTAAAAAGGTTTATGTGGAGTCTCAGCCATTTGACTTCCACAAATGTATACAAAAAGTGATCAGAGGGTGCAGAAGGATTATGTACAGTCATGTTTGTCTCAGCGCTGTTTATAGTTGGTAAAAATGGGAAACACTCAACTGCCCAGTAAGAGGGAATTGATTTGATCTGGAACTTTCTCTCTCCCTTACAGCAGAGAATATTAGGTAGCTATAAAATCCGCACTGCAGAAGATCTTGTAGAGAAATGAACTTTCTATATCATTAAATGCAAAACTCACAAAGTGAAAATTTACATTTTGTATAAATAGAACTTTCACGATGTCTAAGCATAGGAAAATGTCTATGCATAGGAAAAAGCCCAGAAGGGCCTCTAACACATTACTGTTTATGTCTGGATATCCTGGTATTCTTCATTTTCTTCTTTTTGCTTATAATTGCACATTAAAGCCAAGTCCAGACTAAGTTACAGGCAAATGTTTTCTTGAGGGTTGAAACATAGGATGGACTGATAGAGAAGACAGGGAGAGAGAAAGTTCTAGACCAGGTTTAGAAACCTGAGCTCTGCTCCCGTTCTCCCATCGACTTACCATGTGACCTTGGACAAGTGACACCCTCCCTGAGTACTGCTTTCATCAGTTGTGACATGAAGACGATAAGCTAGACAATGGGCAACATTTGGAGGCAGGGATCTAGGTGTGTTTACCCATGGCTGTGTCCCCGCTCCACATCAGAGCCTGCAACATAGTAGGTGCTCAGCGAGCATTTCTTGAATTGCATTGAAGTCAGCGTGGTTATGATAACAAAATCCAAAAAAGACAGCAGCGGTGACCATTTCTACCTTCTGAGCTGTGCAGTGGCCTCCACGCTGCCTCCCAGCCTCCTCCTTTTTCTGTTTATCTCATCCTTTCTCTTTCCTTCGACTTCTCTCTCCTGCTTTCACTTTGAATTTCTGCCTCTTCCTTCTTCTATCCTATTCTCTCTCCTCCTTTGTCATTCAGGTTCTTTCGCCTCCTTTCTTGGATAACTTCTTTCTCTCTTTCATTTTATCTTTTTCCTCTCACTCCAATGATGATTTTAAGCAACTGACAAAGTGTGTAATTCTGGCCGAATGGGAACCAAATGCATAAAGACGAGAGGCAGCAGAAGGGGATGGGGAGCACGCAGACAGCTGCAGCGGCCAGCCAGGCCCTCCAGGTGCAGGCAGGTGGCTGTCAGGACAGGATGCTGCTGCCCAGGCCCTCCGGGGTTCATGGGTTCAGGTCGAGGCTCCTGCACTGGTTCTTATTTACAGCTTCTGGGTGACTCCATGATGTGGCCAGTGCTGAGGCCCCTACCTATGAGAAGAAATGGACAGGACCCAAACCGTCACGCAGATCAACAGGAGGCCACCAACCCACAGTGGGGGGAGATGAAGGCCAAAGAAGGCCTCGTGAAGGATCTGGCCTTTAAGCGGATCCCAGAAGGGGAGGAGGTTGACCAGGCAAAGAGGGTGGGAAGAGAGGTCCAGACACTGTGTGTGCAAAGGCTCTGAGGTGTGGGGAGAAAGAGTCCCATCCAGGAGCACAGACGTGGGTTGGGGTAGCGGGGTGGAAGTGGGGACAGTGAGGCTGGCAGGAGTTCATCTTTCAGTGTAACAGGAAGTGTGAGAAGCAGGGAGCAACCGGATCCAGTTCCCATTTTACTGCCAATCGCTGGAAGCTAAGTGGTGCATGGAAGGGAGGGCCGGGAGCAAGGAGCAGGGAAGGCTTTACCTACAGCAGGCAGGTGACCAAGGTCCCTCCCCAGGAGGATGCGCCAGCCAGGCCGCAGGAACAGCAAATGGGGGCATGCGGAGGCCGGGGAGAGCACAGACGCACTGGGGCAGGCAGGCCGCTGTAGGGGAAGCTGGCACAAAGCTGCAGGGGTGGGAACAAGAGCAGCAGTGACAGCCTATGGACAGCCGCCAGCACCTAATTTCAGCATTCATGCTGACCCATAGCCAGAGGAGAGCCAAAGGAAGCCTGGCAGATCGGCAGGTCTCCCTGGTAGCTGCAAGTAGAATGCAAAGGGGGCAGGAGAACCAGCCAGAAGTCAGATGCTGGGTCTGCTGAGGGCAGGTGAGGACCTGGGGAGCAAGTGAGACGGGGACAGGGCACTTACCCGTTCACTTCTGTTTCCTCCTGGTCTAGAGCCGCACCTGGCACACAGTAGGAGCCTAATAAATGTTTCCTGAATGAATGCACTGGTAAATCTAAAACATCTGCTTTTCTCAGGTTCTATCTATCCACCCAAGGATAAAACATTTATTAAGCACCTGCTGTATACAGGCTAGGGTGAGGGTGCAGACAAAATGCGGCCAAGTTCCCTTCCAGCGCAGTGGAGTAGGGAGGTGTCAGCCAACAGCACGGGGCTGGAGCACCACAGTGGAAGCAACCGGAGCCGTGGGAACCCAGAGGAGACCTGTGCCCAGCCCCTCGTGGGCGATGGGTGACAGCTGAGGTATTTTTTTTACCAGTCCCACACCTCTGCCCCATGGCAGCGGCGAAGGAGCTGCCTCTCAGTAATCCTGATCTGCAGCAGGGTGGCAGCTGGGGAAACTCCACGCTGCAGAGACATCCAGGGCACAGGGCACTGCCAAGGTACCTGGTAGTTGCATTTGGAGCTTATTGACCGTTGAAGGACAGGACGGTCCAAACCCCCTGGGCAGACACCCTCCCTGCTGGGTGGGCCATGGAAAGAACCCTGCACAGAAGGGCGGAGCTGGGAGCCTGGGGTGCCCTTTAAGGCAGCAGTCCTAAGTCTTTTTCACACCAGAAACTGGTTTCATGAAAGACAGTTTTTCCGTGGGTAGGGTATGGGTGGGGGGATAGTTTCAGGATGACGCTGTTCCTCCTCAGATCAGCAGGCATTAGGTTTTCATAAGGAACACACAACCTACATCCCTTGCACACACGTTCACAGTACGGTTTGCGCTCCCGTGAGAATCGAATGCCTCTGCTGCTCTGGCAGGAGGCGGAGCTCGGGCGGTACTGCTTGCTCACCCACCGCTCACCTCCGCCGTGCGGCTCTGCTCCTAACAGGCCATGGGCTGTACCAGTCTGGTCCATGACCCGACTTAGGGGACCTGGGTGCTTCTTGGCTGGACGGACACACTCCTCTGAGGACCGAACGCTGCCCTTGTTATCTGTGGACCGGCATCCAAGTGCTAAGAGCGGGCAGTTTGGCCTGGGGAACGGCAAGCACAAGGCTGGGACTGTGCTGCCAGGCCGTGAGCTCTCTGCCCTCTGAGCCTCAGTTTCCTCACCTATGGAAGGGACTCCACCCCCCTGTTCGGGGGGCCTCTGGGGATGGGCTTGCAGTGCACACTTCAGCCAGGACACTGGTGGCTCCTGACTTCTTCTGTCTTCCTGCAGGACGCCTTGGGCTGTGTTCAGGGTGACTCACTGCCCCTGCCCAGAGAGGAGGCCCTGGACCCCTGCAGAAGCCAAGGCTGGTGGAGCTCCCTGCGGTCCGATGATGTTCCTGGACAAAGGGCCTCAGCAGGTGTGTGGGTGCGGTAGTGCATGGAGGATGGGGTCCCGGGCAATACCCACCTAGGGGCTAGCTCACTTCCTCTTCATCATGTCCCAATGATGTGGGCAGAGGGGTGGTCCCCCCTCTCTACAGACAAGAGTTGAGGCTCAGAGAGGTAGGGTTCCTCACTCAGGGTCATACAGCTGCTGCAGGTGGGATCAGAGTGTGCAGCTTCCCCCAGGGACCCTTGGCTCGGGCTCAGCTGGACCCAGGCTCATACCCTCGGCCCTCAGGAGGGTGCCAGCCAGAGGGCCCCACAGTCAAGCAGGTTTGCTTCACAGAAGTCCACGTGATGACCGGGAGCCACCCTGTCCCCCCACTTCCCAGGCAGCTCCAGGGTGAGGCAGTGAGACGTGCACCTGGCAGATGTGGAAGCTGCTGGGGCTTAGAAGCTCTTTTCCTTGATGTGAACCGATCTCTTTCTCTCTTTCTCTCTCTCTCTCTTTTTTTTTTGAGATGGAGTCTCGCTCTGTCTGCCAGGCTGGAGTGCAGTGGTGTGATCTCGGCTCACTGCAACCTCCGCCTCCCGTGTTCAAGCGATTCTCCTGCCTCAGCCTCCCAAGTAGGTGGGATTACAGGCACCTGGCACCATGCTCGGCTAATTTTCGTACTTTTAGGAGAGAGGGGCTTTCGTCATGTTGGCCAGGCTGGTCTGGAACTTCTGACTTTATGTAATCCACCTATCTCGGCCTCCCAAAGTGATGGGATTACAGGCGTGAGCCACTGCGCCTGGCCTGAGCCAGTATCTCTTATAACAGCTTCAGCCGTGGCTTCCAGGGCCCCTGCACTCAGGGAGACTCACAGTCATGGTGGCCAACTGGGCATCTGTGGTTTATTTCCAGCCCTCCATGCCCAAGGGCCGTTGAGGGGTGGCATTATCCCGCATACGTGTAGCACAGCGGTGCTGCCAGCGTTCTCCATTTATCCCATTTCTGGGAAGCTGAGCTGCCACGTCAACCCAGGTCAGGTGTGCCCTCATGCCAATTGTGCAGGGCTGGGGTGAGGCTCATTACTGTGTTTGACAGATGAGGATGCTGAGGCTTAGAAAGGTGTGGTGGATTTTTCCCCTGCAGGAGTCAGTGGGCCGCAGAGATGGCTGGGAGCCCTGGGGCCTCCGCCCACCTGCTGATGGTTGTTTCATATCTCTGAGCCTCAGCTTCCTCCCCTGATCAAGGTGCTGGTGGTCATCAGACTGCCATTGGGAGGCATGCGGAGGCTCAAAGTTTGGGGGGTGGAGGTGTCATTTTACCCTAGCCCAGGGGGCGTGGTCCCTAGAGACAATCATGGCAGAGCCCCCCCCCGGTGGGTCTTTGTAACCTCCAGGGTCTTGTTGCTTTCCAGACCAGTTCCTGGAGGGGTCCTGTGCCTGGAGCTGCTTTGGGCCTGGACAGGCCTCTTCTGTTTTGGCTCCAGGCCCGGAGACCGCAAGCGAGCTCCCAGGAGACCTGGTGGGATCTGACCGTGATGAGGTGAGGCCGGAGGCTTTCTGTGCGCGTGTGCCGTGCCCCTGGGTCCCCTCATCCCTGCCTTGCACAGGCTATGTGGCCATCTGCAGGATGTGGGAGGGCTAAGGAAGCTCCAGGTGTGGAAGAACATTCTGGAAGTAGTTGAGAGGGAGATTTGAGGAGAGGAAATGAAACATCCTGAGACCTGGATGGGGAGTGGGGAGGAAGGGGTTAACTGGGTGCCAGGCCTGGGCTACCATGGAGCAGGCTTCATCTAGTTGGCACCTCCTGACGCCCACGAGGTGGTGCTGCCACCTCTGCTCTGAAGAAGAGGCAAGACTCCAAGAGCCGCTGTGACTCCCCAGGGCGCCCAGCCCGGAGGTGAACCCTGAGCTCCAGGCTCCACGGCCCACCCTGCCCCACAGCAGCCCTGAGGCTCAGGAGCCTGCGTCCCCACTCACCTCCCGGGGCTCGCTCTGAGGCCGAGGAAGTCGTAGTCTTTCTGCACTTCCACTTTCTCGTCCCTGAGGAGTGGAGACTTGCCGGGACCAGAGCTGAAGGCTGCGAGCCCGACTGTGGCTCTGTGGTTCTAAACAGAGAGAGCCCTCCGTCACCTCTTCATTCATTCGCGTCCCGCTCCTGATGCGTCTCTTAGTTTTGTTGTCGGATGCTGCATTCCTGTACTTCTCCCTCCTCACCGCCCCCTTCCCTTGAAGCCCAGGACAATGTCTTATAACACTGAGGTGCCCCATGAGGCTCCAGCAGGTTAAGGAACTTGCTCAGGTCACACCCAGGACTGAAGCCAGGTCTGTACCTCCCTGGGATGAGTGCTCTTTTCTCTGTGGGCAGCTGGGACAGCACCCTGGTGTCTGGATGGACGGACATCGCAGACAGAGGCAAAGACGACAGAGGATGAGTGCTGCCCATCAGTGGCTCCAGCCAGCAGGGATGCAGTGGCCCCTCCAGGGAAGGGCAGCTCTCCTGGCCTTCAAGTCCCCTCTCCCTGAAGGGGCTCTTTCGCTGGTACGCCCGCTCACGAAGGCTCAGAACCCTTCTGCCCTTTGAGACACTCCCTCTGTCCTTCTCGTCTGTGTCTTAGACCTGCTGAGCCTCTCGAAGCTGTTCTAGAGGCGCCACTGAGAACTGCCTGCAACCTGCCAGGCCTGGGCGTAGCCTCTGGGGACTCACAGTGAGCCTGGCTGAGTGCAATTTCATCCCAGCCAGGGCCTCTGCTGTGAGCTGGGCATCCCTCCTCTCTGGATAAACACAGCAAATAAATGAAGATAAAAATACATCAAAAATATCGAGTAAACACCTCCTGTGTGCCTGGCACTGTTCTAGGCCCAGGATTTGAACAAAGATGAAGTCCTGCCCTCAGGGCGTGGAGAGATGCATGAGCACCACCCATTAGAGCCTTTGGAAGCGCTGGTCACATTCTGCATCTGCACTGCCCAAGACGGTAGCCAGGAGCCACACGGGGCTGGTGCTACCCCAGAACTGAATGCTAACCTTGATTTGATTACTCTGCATTTTAGGAGCTCCATGTGGCCCATGACTAGCGGATTGGATGGGGCAAGGCTATAGTGGGAGTTAGACGATATGGACAGAAATGTATAATATGGGGTGAGGGTGTGAGGGTGCTGTGGCAGGTGACATGGAGTCAATGGCCCAAGAGTGAGGGAGGACTGTCAGGCAGGGCCTGCTCGAGGAAGTAACATTTGCCTTGAGATGTGAGTGGGGCCGGGGAGGGAGCCACGGGGCTATCTGTGGGAAGGGACATTCTGGGCGGAGGAAAAAGCACGTGTGAAGGCTCTGGGGCAGTACCAGCTGTATCCTGTATGGGAAAGAGCTTGTGCCCTGCGCAGCTGGTGAGGAAACGCAGAGAACCCCAGGAGGTCAGTGGAGCTGGGCGCTGAATGCTGGAGGGGGCCGTTTCACACCTCATCTTCTCTCTCCATTCGTAGCTTACTCTGGCAGAGCCCAGCTTGGATGGACAGATTCTCCTGGTCTGTGGCTGCCCCTCAGGAGAGTGCTTGGATGAGTCACTCCTCCCCATGGACCTGACCAGGATTTCAGAGAATCTAGCAGCCGACCCGGCCCCAGAGGCCTTCCTCCTGGTGCAGACGTCTACACGCCCTCTCTGGGGACCGGCTGGGGACTCAGCTTCTTGGCCACTCCAGGAGGTTCCCCTCGATGGACAACAAACCCAAGATGAGTTGGTCACCGTGTCCCTGCCTCCTCCCAAAGCCACAGGACACCCTGGCTGGGATTGTCACCAGGCAAGAGGCCACGGTACCTCCCTCTTCCATGAGGCCCCCCACATTTCAAATCACCGATTTCCCAAAGAACACCCTAAGGATCTGAAAGACACTTGGAACAACGGAGGAGGAAACCTGGGGAGAAGAACTGAAGAGGGGGAAGCAAGGGGGACTTTGGGCAGGAAGGGGAAAGACCTCAGTGAGAAGCACCAGGCAAGTCAGGAAAGCCGTCAGAACCTGAGCTTGGAGAACCGGGCTGGAGCCGCAGAGGACGTGCAGGACCAGAACCGAGCTTCCGAGACCAAGGCCACCACCTGCAGCCGTGAGCCCTGGCAGGAGTTTCCCATGCCTCTTCTACAGGGGGAGGCCTCAGTGTCAAAGGAGGGGCCCGGATCCCTGAGCAGGAGGGGAAGAGTAGAAGGATATGTCTGGGGTCTCGGAGGAGGACTGTCATCAGAGAAGGAAAAGGCGGCACCCCCAGCCACCTTCTCCAGCACTCACGAGACCGAAGAGCTGAGGCTAACAGATGATCTGCTCCCAGCAGGGAGAGGCAGAGGTGTCGGGAGGACAGACAGCGGCAGGGAGGAGAGCCCGGTGTGGCTTGGGAATGCTCCGATTCTGCAAGGAGAAGGCCCAGAGGACGCAGGGCTAGAGGAGGAGGACGAGGTGCCGCATCGAGAAGCGTCCAGTCCGGGGTGCAGGGGTGCCCCCGAGGAGCCTGACTCCCAGGAACACGCGAGCAAGGAAATGCTTTTCTTTGTGCGAGAGACAGGTTTGCCGCTGTTCCCCAGATCTGACTTATCAGCTGACGGGGGCGAACCCCCTGGTCATGATCAGCCACAAGCTGTGAGCCAAGGACACGACAGGTGTGCACTCACAATCGATGAGCTGGCACAGGAGGTGGAGGCTTGTTTCCAGCAGCTGTCCACACTGCAGCCAGGCAGCAGTGGCTGGCAGTGCTCAGCCTCTGTGTGCGGGGGAGAGAACCAGAGCTGCGCCCAGAAGTGGCACCGTGGTGGGGAGAGAGCTCGCTCTCAGCAGGTTTGGGGAAACCGGGGTGTTTGTTCTGATGAAGAAGCAAAGTCTAAAGAGAGTGGTGAAGGTGATAAGCTGGAAAAGACCATGGCCCTGGGCACCAGCGAAGCTCCCGGTGACCCAGGGACACCACCTGATTGGGATGAAACCAGCCCGGACCCTCCAGGGGAGCCTGCTGAGCCCTCGGGTGCCCTCAAGAGAGTGAAGAACAGGTTTCATCAGCTCATTTCTGGACTGAAGAAAGAGAGAAGCCAGATTTTACATGACAATGCCAAACTTCACAGAGACCAAGAGAGGTGCCATAAAAGAGTGTGCGCCCTTGAAAGAGAGAGAGAGGTGACAAAAATATCCAGGCTGGAGCAGGAGAACCAGGTGCTGGGAGGGGACATCTCTCAGTTAAAGAAAGAACTGGACCAATACTTACAAGTCATCTCTGACCTCGAAGACTGCAATGGGAAGAGTTACAGCAAAATTTTGGAGCTTGAAGAGGAAAATGAAAAACTGAAAGGGAATCTGGGCCAGCTCCAGAAGGCCATGTCGGAGAGCATTCGGAAATCCAAAGGCACGGTGGAGCAAGTCGCCCTGGAGAACTGGGAGCTCCGGGCGCTGATCTCCGAGCTTGGCGTCAGTTACAAAGAGCTGATCAAGGATACAGTGCTGGGCATAGAAGACATGATCTGGACCTTCAAGGGGGAGAACGAGCACCTTCTACGCAGGGTCCACGTCCTGGAGAGGGATGCCACCTTGCAGAGGAGCATGGATCAGGGGCATTCGGTGAGGGGAAGGCAGCACCTCCAGGGAAAAGCCAGGATGCATGCTGTGGACAAAGAGGTGCAGGTGACTCCACGGGCAGGGCAGCTGCTTCCAAGAGCCTGTGGGCCACCCTTGGAGAAGGAAAGGAGCCTGGCTGCAGGGCAGACAGGACCTTCCACGGGAGCCGGGAATTCCGGGCGCAGTGCTGATTCTCCTTTTTCATCACTGGTCTGGAACAACGCTGAGGTAGCCAACACCCTGCAAGGAAATGTCGGTGGAGCAGGAGTGAAAGAAGCACATGTGGAAAAAGAGAAGAGGCCCCGGTGTTCTGCAGCTCAGGGGCAAGCTCTGAGGCCCCTGAGCAATGGCCCTGAGGTAGGTTGGGTCTGCATAGCTGCTCGCTCATCACACGTGACCGTGTTCCAGGGTCCACCCCATTCACTTATGCAATCCAACAGGGTCCTGAGAGGGAGGTACAGTCATCGTCCCCACTTATCAGATGAGAGGAGGCTGGTACAGAGAAAACAGAGAAACACGGTCACTGTAGTTGCACAGCCAGTGAGGGAGGAGCGGGGACTCGCACCTGGGAGCTCTGGCCCCGGGGTCTCTGCTCCCACCTGCCATGGGAGATTAAAGCCTGCCCCTCTGCTTAGGCTCCAGCAGGGCACTAAGAGGGTGTTCACACTTTAAGGTCAGACTGTGCATTTTCCATCCCTGGGGTTTTTCAAACAGCCCGAGTTCTAATTCTGCACATTGAGTCTTGAAAGTTGCAGTGGAAAGAACAATGGACCATAGAACGTGATAAAACAGGGTTCCAGCCTGGCTCTGTGCTTGCAGAGAATTTTAGGCCACATGCAGACTTCCCTGAGTTACTCTCCTCGTCTGTGGACAGTTCTTGACTTTTGGGAGTTCTGGGATAAAATATCACAATGTTCCTATGGCCACCTTCACCATGTGTAGGATATTTAGTGTTGAGCTCTTGGCGTTCATTCATTCTGTTTTCTATCTCTGTTTGTCTGTCCTGTCTGGCTCCACCCTCTCTCCCTCCTTTCCTCTCTTTGCATCTCCTTCTCTATCTCTCCATCTTTCTGTTTCTTGCTCTCCCCCTCCTGTCTCCTTTTCCTTCTTTCTCTGTCTCTCTCTTCCTTCTTTCCTTTCTCTCTTTCTGTCTTTCTTCCCTGACCTCAACAATTTTATCAATCATTTCAAAGAACCAGCTTTTAGTTTTACTGACTCCATTTATTGATTTATTGTATTTTATTTCATTGGTTTCTTCTTATATCTTCATTATATTTTTTCTTCCTCTTTCTTTTGATTTCATTTGCTGTTCTTTTTCTTGCTTCTTGTGTTGAAAACTTAGGTCACTGATTTTCAGCTGTTCTTCTTCTGCAATCTATGCAATTAAGGCTATAAATTTCTCTCTAGGCATCCCACACATTTTGAGATGAAGTCTGTTCAATTCAAAATAGTTTTTAAGGATTAGAGATAAGAAATATGTATTGCCTATCTACCATGTGCCAGGAAATTCATATACTATCATTTATTCCTCGAAATCACCTCAAATGACATTGTTATAGCGATCTCTATTTTATTGATTTAAGAATTAAAGTCAGAGAGGATGAAATAAAAACAAGCAACAATAACAACAAAAACCTAAACTAACTAATAGTTTATAATTTCTATTATGATCTCACAGAGTATGATTCTTTGACTCACGGATTATTTAGAAACATGTTGCTTAATTTTTTTTTTTCAGTTACACATTTGCCGTTGATTTCTAGTTTTACTTCATTGTTGTCAGAAGGTATACAGCATATTATTTTAGTCTTCTACAATTTCCTGAGACTTGGTTTATTGACCAGGTTGTGGTCTATGGCCAATAGTATATCCCACATGCCCTTGCAAACAATGAACATTCTTTGATTGCTGTATATTAATTAGGTCAAACTGGTTAATTGTCTTAACCAAATCTCTTCTATCTTTGCCGACGTGTTGTCTCTTTGTTTCGTCATTAACCAAGATGTGTTTTAGAATCTTCCACTCTGGGCTGGGTGCGGTGGCTCAAGCCTGTAATCACACCACTCTGGGAGGCCGAAGTGGGTGGATCACGAGGTCAAGAGATCGAGACCATGGTGAAACCCTGTCTCTAAAAACTACAAAAATTAGCTGGGCATGGTGGCACGTGCCTGTGGTCCCAGCTACTTGGGAGGCTGAGGCAGGAGAATTGGTTGAACCTGGGAAATGGAGGTTGCAGTGAGCTGAGATTGTGTCATTGTACTCCAGCCTGGCTCCTGGCAACAGAGCAAGACTCTGTCTCAAAAAAAAAAAAAAAAAAAAAAGAATCTTCCAATCTGAGTGCACATTTGTGTATTTCTCTTTTTAGTTATGCTATTTTAAATATCTATTATGGTCTTCTTTATTTTGTTTTATTTTATTTTTTAATTTATATTTAATTAATTTATTTATTTATTTTGAGACAGTGTCTCACTCTGTCGCCCAGGCTGGAGTGCAGTAGCGTGATCTTGGCTCACTGCAACCTCTGCCTCCTGGGTTCAAGTGATTCTCCTGCCTTAGCCTCCCAAGTAACTGGGATTACAGGCTCCCATCATCATGCTGGCTAATTTTTGTATTTTTTAATAGAGACAGGGTTTCACCATGTTGGCCAGGCTGGTTTGGAACTCCTGACCTCAGGTGATCCACCCGCCTCGGCCTCCCAAGTGCTAGGATTACAGGTATGAGCCACCAAGCCAGGCCAATTTATTTTATTTATTTACTTTTTTTTTTTCTATTTATCTCATCTGTTCTGTTTTCTTTTATTCTTTCTTTCCTGCCTTTGTTTTTGGTATAAATTATATTTTTGTTGTTTATTTTTCTTCTCTATTAGCTTGTGTTTTAGTATTACTCTTTCAGTGGTCACTCTAGGCATTTCAAAAATATATCTAGTAATTATTTGAATTCACTTTAAATTAGTTTTTTTTTTATCATGTCCTGATTAATGAAAAAAAACTTTCAATAGTTTAATTTCGTTTATTCTCTTTTTACTTTTTATTACTTATTTTTGTTCTATCTATTACTTCTATGTAGAATAAATCTTATAAGCCACTGTTATTTTGAACAGTCATAATCTTTTCCATTTACCTATATCTTTACATGTTCTTGCGTTTTCTTATTCTTCTGTGGCTCTAGTTTCCTTCTGCCTTAAGAACTGTGGTGTTATTTTTTTTTTATAGTGAGAATTTTCCGGTGATTCATTTCCTCATATTTCTTTTTATGAAAACAATTTTTTAACTTTCATTAAAAATTTTTTCTCGTTGGATTCTGAATTTTAGGTAGTCAGGTATTTTGCTCTTTTGGATCTATAAAGGTCTCATTCCACTGTCTTCTGCCTCTCATAGTTTCTGCCCAGAAATCAGTTGCAATCGTCATTATTTTTCTTCCTCACTCCCCCTGAAATAATTGTGTTGTTTCATCTCTGACTGCTTTTATAATTTCCTATTTATCTTTGAGTTTTGACAGTATAGCTATAATGCACCTAGATATGGTTTTATTTGTTTTTTTTCCTGCTTTTTTTTTTCTTTTGACCTTCTTGAACTTGTGTATTTATGTCTTTTATCAGACTTAGAAGATTCTTGGTCATTATTTCTTCAAATGTTTTATTCCGTTCTATTTTTCTTTCCTCTCCTTCTAGAAATTCAGAGTTTTGGTTCTATGTCACATCTTTCAAAAATCCTGTATTCATTTTAAAAATGCGTGCCTCTGTCTGGATTCTCTATTGACCTGCCTTTTAGTTCACTAGTCCTGTGTTCTGCTGTGTCCCATCTTCTGTTAAATCTATTCAATGAGTTCTTAATTTCATTTATTGTATTTTGCAGTTCTAGAATATCCATTTTATTCTTTTAAAAAGGTATTTTGATTCTCTGTTAAAATATTCCATCTTTACATCCATTTTCTTTATTTTTTATATGTTTTAAAAAATATACAGATCATAATGATTTTGAAGGCCTTTTCTTGCTGGTAACTCCAATATTTGGATCATCTCTTTGCCTGCTCCTATTGACTATTTTATTTTTTTGGTGAACAGTCACACTTTTCTGTTTCTTCATGTCTAGGAATTTCAAAAACTCCTATGTTGGACATTGTGTGTAATATGTTATGAAGATTCCTGATTATTACCTTTCTCCAAAGAATGCTGAGTGAATTTTATTCTGGCAGATAGTTGCATGATCAGCAGATCATCTTATTCTTGTGTAGGCCTATTTAAGCTTTGCCCTTAGACCTAGTAGGGCTTGATATGATTCCTAAGGTGTGGTCCGTGCTCTTAGGGCATCGCCTCTCACTGATATCAGCTGAGTTCCACAGCTTTCACCAAGTCCTCTCCATTTTGGCTTGGCCAGAACTCTGCCATCTTCTCAGAAGTGTATGATCTGTGATGTCTTATCACCAATTAACCTCCAAGCTGCTGTTCTTTGCAGGGCTTAGAGTCTTCTACTGTGTCACATAGTGTGTGATTCAGCCAAGGACCCAAGGGGCATTTCCAGAACTGTATTTGGACTTTTTTTTATCTGCAGCCCTCTCTTCCCTGTTACTTTGTCCCACAAACCCCAGCAGTCTTAGCATCCCTCAATTCCAAGCTCTATTTTTGCACCTAACAGGACCACCACTCTCAGCTTGGGCTGTATTTTCAGAACCATTGTTTGGAAAATGTTTGAGAGAGAGATCCAGGGAAAATGTGGAGCCTGCCTTGTAGTACATGCTTTTTCTTAAGGATCTCAGTCCTGCACCTGTCACTTTCCAATGCCTGCAAAGCAGTAATTGTGCATATTCTCCCCAGATTTTATAGATGTCCAATACCAGTGAGTAGGAGTGCGGAAATCTGAGAAGGTGAATATTGGGCTGATACTTTGAAGGTTAGAAAGGAGCAGGGAGGAAGAGCATTCCAGGCAGAAGGAAAAGCAAGTGGCCAGGCCTTGAGGCAGGACAGAGGCTGGCTCATTGAAAAAGCAGAAAGTAGCCAGCATGGCTGGATCCCAGTAGGCAAGGAGGGGTGCAGTGTGAGATGAGGCTGGAGCAGCTGTCTCAAGGCAGGTCACAGGAGGCTTGCGGGCCCCCGTTTGAATCTATTCTAGATGTGGTAAGAAGCCATTGGAGGGTTTTGAGCAGAATGATGTGACCCAGTTTATGCTGTGAAAAGATCTGTCTGCTCTGAGAACAATGGTTCAGGTGGATTGAGGGAGAACAGTTGAGAGGAGCTAGTGGCTGGATAGCCAAGAGGTGACACTGGGATTGAGGAATTTGGAGTGAAAACTGGAGCTGGAATCCATGGGACTTGGTGATGAACAGGAAGTCACCACCATCTGACATGTTACCCTTTTGCCTAAAACCCTCTGTGGCTTCTTACTGCATTGGGCATGAGATCCAAACTTCCTACAGTGAGCAGTGCTCCTGCCCCTGAGACCCTCGGGAGCTTCCGCTGTTCCTTCTCACACCCCAGCCTCCACACGCCATGATGCCACCTCTGCCCTCATCCTTCGCCTTCTTCATCCACCCCTCCCTGCACCCAGCTTTCTCCTCTAGGTCTCCTGTTGGGGGAGGCGTCTCCTCCAGAAAGCTTCCCCCAACCCGCAGGCTGGGTTCTGTGCAGAGACAAGTCAGAGCCAACCCATGTGTATCTCCTCTCAACTCTGCCTTCAGTGAGGCCATTTTGGTGGCTTGTAGTCAGTTATGGTGGGAACATTCACACCATGGAAATTGGCAAATGCTATAAGTTGATACCGTCTCCCCAACCCAGAACGTGGTGGTTGTACAGTTGCCACCCCGCAGCTGGATGAGGTCTCTGTTCAGGGTCCCCTTCAGGTGGTCACAGCCTCCTGACTCCCCTTTATCAGGCTGTATTGAATGTTGAACACCTGCCTGTAATTGTCCCCACTAGCCTGAGCTCCTGGAAGGCAGTGTCACCACTGTCATCTCAGGCCAGCGCACAGCCAGCACATGTGCTCACGATGTCTGCTAGAGAGCAGGAGACTCGCTGGGCAGCTCACGGGGCTGCTGTGTGGGGAGGTCCCATGGGACAGCAGGCTGGCCCCACCCGCATGGCCATTCTCTGTAGAGGATACTTGGGTGCTCTCTGAGGACCCATGGGGCAAAGCCCTGGTCCAAGTCACTGCCAGAGGAGGGAGGCAAAGGAGGCAACATACTTCCCAGAAAGGTCAAGTTGTTTTGAAGTCTTGGAGCTGAATTTTACGGGACCATTCGGAGCACCCATCTGTTCCCGACAGGGCCCAGCCTGTGCATCTCAGGCCCACGTGGTGTATATTTCTATTAATTAGAAAATCCTCTTCTGCTATTGTACATTTTATTACAAGAGAGATGCCCCAGCAGCCATGAAGTCACCTGGGTCCTTCCTTCCTTCTCCTCCTCTTCTCCCTTCTCTCTTGTTCCCAAGCAGGGTAACCCGGCACTCCCCATCCTACCTAGTCCCACTCAGTTGGGACCAGTTTTGGGGCCTTACAATTCCCAGGGAAGCTGACTTAAAGGAAAAGAGGACCGCCCTCACAAGGGGGAGGGCGTTTGAGGAGCGTCCGAGTTTCTGGGTTCCTAAATCTTCACAAACAGAACTTTTAGCAGTGCTGTTCCCTTCTAAGGCTGCCTTAGCAGCATGAACCAAGAGCTTCAAGATGCTCATGTTGTTTGACCGAGAAATCCCCCCTGATGATCTCAGGGAAAGTAGCAGAGGCATGTCCAAGTATTTATGCACAAGGGTCTTTGTCACAGTTCCAATTATACGGCAAAATGTTAGAATAATCCGAATGCTCAGCATGGCCACAGGAAGCTACGTATCTACTAATAACAGCATTTTCAACGCTATTTGGTAATATGGAAAAATGTCCAGGACACAGTGTTAAGGGAGAAAAGCAGGAAACAAAAAAAATATATCGTATTTTAAATTTTATACAGAAAACTATGTGTTCGTATATATGTTTATGTATGTTTGTGTGTGCGTATGTATGTGAGTCAATAAAAAAATAAGAATTTAGACTTCAAAACCATTCGGGGGCAGTAGCACCTCCTCCATTTCGCCACACTTCCCACGAGGTGAAGCCAGCCTCTTCCCTCTCGCTGTCCTCTCTCCCAGAAATTCCCTTTGGCATCTGAATGGAACCCGCTAGCCTCACGTCAGATTCATGAAGAGTGAGAAGCAATTGTGTATTGATTTGAGAAACGTGCCTGTGGGAGATATAATATCTTCAGTTTTATATAATATATTATGTTTTAGGGTCATAAGCCTCTCATAATTTGATTGGGACATTCAATTTCACTCATCACACCGTTTCAGCATAACAGGGACTGGCATCTATTCCAGCGGATTCTGGAATGCCACCCCACTGCACGTAGTTTTGAAGATAATATTCCAGGCTGTTATTCTGGGGCTCTCCAGGCCGTCCCCAACATCCCCCTCCAGAAAGCAAGCAGAACCACCCACCCCTACCATGCACATGGTGAGGGGCTTAGCAGGAAGTCTGCAGAAAACCGATGGATAATAACAAACGTGCTGCAGGATAATCGGATTGGGAGTGATTTCTGCTACTTTATTTTCTAAAACTTTTTTACTGTAAGAGAAATGTAAGTGGGGGAAAAAAACTAAAGAGTGGGGAAACAGGTACAGTTTGTTGGCTAAGGCAAATTGCTTGGAAGATAATCTAAAAAATTCATTCAAATCTGTGCTTTCTGCAGCTCCAGGACTCAGAGGCCGAGGGTACTGAGGAGGGTCACAGGCTGCGTGCCCAGCAGCTCCATCACCGGGTACTGACCTTACAGTGCCAGCTCAGGGACCTGGGCGCCACCCACCAGGCATCTCGGGACGAGGCCACCCGTCTCCAGGAGGAGCTCCAGGCCAAGGTTCGGGAAGTGCTTTCTTTCCCCCTCTTGTCAGCCAGAGGTCCCACACCCCAGGGTGTTTTGGGAGTGTACAAGGATCGGCTGAGGTCTCCCTGACCTTTCCAGCTGGTTGGGAGCAGGTCCTGGATTTTTAAAATGTAGGACAGTACCAGGAAGAAAAACACAGGCTCTATCATACCTTCTCTGTTAAATACACATATGTGGTTTCTTTAAAAAGGTCAAGCAGGTTTACAGTGTCATATAAATAAAGGTCAAACTCTTCCTCTGTCAGAGGGAAGTGAGTGGTGGAGACTCAAACCTATGCAGGTACCAGAATTGCACAGAACTTAATATGCACATGCATACCTGTAAAACTGGAGATATCTGAATAAGATCAGTGGATTGCGTCCATTTCAATTCCTGGTTGTGAAATGACCCTATAGTTTCTCAAAATATTCCCACTGGGGGAAACTGGGCAAAATGTACAAGGGTGCACTCCACCCTGGGTGACAGAGTGAGACCTTGTCTCAAAAAAACACACACAAGAGCGCTCTCTGTATTATTCCTTACAGCTATATCCAAGTCTTAGTCATCCCAATTTTTTAAAATAAAAAATATAAAAGCTTTCCTCTTCCTCCATCTCAGCTTCTTCTGACTTGCAATGTTGTTTCGACCCTACGTACCCGCTTTCCAAATGTGTATGTGCCTGTTTGAGGTTATGCTGCACAAAGCTATTCTGCCCCTTGATTTTGTCACTTAACTAAGAACGCTGTGGTATTCTCATATCAACACGTACAAAGTGACCTCATTCCTTTAAAATCGTGTGTATTGTGTCATCATGAGGCCAGATTATCACTTATTTAGTCCATTTTTTGTTTGTGGAAATTCACGTTGTTTCCTTTTCTTCGCATTACAAACACAGCGTCAATGAACATTTTTCTCTCTCTCTTGGCAAATGCTTCTGCTGTATATCTAAATAGCAAAATTCTAGCAAAAGAAAGGAGATATATATATATATATAATTAACTGTAGCAGTTAATGGCAAATAACCCTCCAAAATAGTAGCATCATTTATACTCCCACCAAGATGAATTGAGTCCACTCGTTTGCCTATAACGTGTTACCCTGAATGTTAGCAACTTAACAATTTTTGGACAAGTCGATGGATGAAAAAATCAGCATTACAGTATAATTTCTGGCTCTTTTCCCACGTACTGTTTGTAAGATCAAGGCATGTTATATGTAGAGCCTTATGTGCTTTTGTCCATGCGGCTGCATAGTCTTCGTATGAACGATTGTTTGACTGTGTAGTTATCTATTATTTGTCTGATTGCTGACTGTGGAGTAATCTATTGGGTCGATGTGGTTTCCTTAACTCTTCCCCAATTGTTGCATCTATAGCTATTTCTATGAACTTACAAATAACTGTTTATATATAACACTTCAGAGAACTGGAACGCCCAGCTCCAAACGTGAGAATATTGTTGATTCTTAGCTACACACCACAGATTGCTTTCCAAAGCAGTGGTACCCACTTCCATGCTACCAGCAATAGATGAGTGTGTCTTGTCCACTGTGTCTTCAGCCAACACAAGAACTAGTCTTGCTTTTTTCTCTTACCTGTCACTGGCCTGTGGGGAGGGGTGTGTGGAAATTTCCGTTACACATGAATTAGACTTTAAGTATATTTTAAATTACTTTCTTTCGGCTCAGTTTCGATATTTCCTTCGAATCTCTCTTCCAGCTAAATAGTACTCTTTGGGTGAATCTAATTTGCTCTTAAACTCACATTAGTTCTCATTTCAGTTAGTCTATTTTGCAGGTCTAGAATTTCCCTATGATTCTTTTTCACAGTTCCCAGTTGTAGGATGAAATTTTTGTAATATAATTCTTGAACATCTCCATCACAGTTGCTTTAAAGAGGAAGAGTGTCTCTGATAACTTCATTTTATTTTCTCACCAGCAGTGCAGGAAAGTCCCAACTTCTCACCCTCACCAACATCACTACTAGCTGTCTTTTTCATTCTGGACATTCTAGTTAGTGGGAAATTGTCTCTCACTGGTTCTGAGTTGTATTTTCCTGATGGCTAACAATGTGGAACATTTTTTCATGTGCATATTGGTCATTTGTAGGTCTTATTTGAGGAAGCGTTTATTCAGATTCTTCCCATTTTTCTTTTCTTTCTTTTTTTTTGAGACGGAGTCTTGCTCTGTTGCCCAGGCTGGAGTGTAATGGCACAATCTCGACTCACTGCAACCTCGCCTTCCAGGTTCAAGCAATTCTCTGCCTCAGACTCCCGAGTAGCTGGGGTTACAGGCACCCGCCACCATGTCCCACTAATTTTTTTGTATTTTTAGTAGAGACTGGGTTTCATCTTGGCCAGGCTGGTCTTGAACTCCTGACCTTGTGATTCACCCACCTCGGCCTCCCAAAGTGCTGGGATTACAGGCATGAGCCACCATGACCAGCCCTTCCCATTTTTCTAATAGGGTTAATTGACTCTTTTTTTGTTGAGTTGTGATAGTTCCTTTTATGTTCTAGATAGAAGTCCTTTATTAGATATATGATTTGCAAATATTTCCTCCAATTCTGTAGGTTATCTTTTTAATTTCTTCTCATTCATTTTTTAATTGCAAATGCCCAATACATTTCTCACTGTGGCATATTTATGCTATTTCCTGAACTGAAGCAGACAGAAGGTTTAATACAAGCCTGCAAATATGATTGAGTGCCTTTTGAATATAGGACGGTCTGCTTAGAGCTGGAATTTTACTCTTTGAATGTATTAGGAAAGTTGTGCCAAAACCGATATATGGAAATGTTCATTGAAGTTTTGTTTCTAAAACAAAGAAATATAAATAATACAAATTTCCATAAACAAAGTACTGGTTAAATCAATTTTGTTTCAGCTTTGTGATTAAATAATATGCAAGATTTTAAAAGAATGAATTCAGTTTCTATGCATGAATATGAAAATAACACAAAAATTTTTGTATCATCACATACAAACTGATCTCATTCTTTTAAAATCTTCCATATTTTACCAGGAAGTAAGATGCAAAACCTTTCGCATAGTATAATTTCATATACACACATTCTGATTCATATGGGTATGTTGGGTTGAAAAAAACTAGAGGTCAGAAGAGGCTGGGGGTGAGAAAGAGGTCTTTTATTTATGTAGCTTTTTATTTTTTTAACTGACTACAAAGGGAATGAGAGAGAAGAGCTTACACAGCATCTGTTTTGTTATATCTTATGGGTCAGGAATTCAGACAAGACTTAGCTAGGCTGTTCTGCCCTCCAAGGGATCAGTGGGCATGAATCAGTGGTGTCCGGCTGGATGCCAGGTCGGCTAGGGTGTCCCCGCTGGCCTCACTCACATCCAGGGTGGCGGAAGGTGGCCCCCACCAGTGCCTTCCCTTTTCTCTGTCATGTCTCACGGTCTCCCCAAAGGGCACTGGGACTTCTTAAATCCTGGCTCAGGAACAGAAGATACCAAAAGTGGAAGCTGCCAGTCCTCTTCAAAGCCGGGCTGCGTTCTGTGAGTCAAGGAATCTCAGGTCAGCCCAGATCCGAGGGAAGGGGTAGGAACCCCCTCCACAGGGAGCAGTTTCAAAGAATCTGCGTCCAGCTTTCATCCGCACCTAATAGTAACATTAGTTTATTGGTCACTGACAGGTCAGGTACCAGGGCTTGTTCTAAGCACTTCACATGAATGTGTTCCCCGAATCCTCACTACAGTTCTCACTAGTGGGTGGGCACTCATATGAGCCCACTTCACAGATGAGAAGACTGAGGCAGGTGGAGAGAACCTTGCGCAAGATCTCAGTTCCAGTGACTGGCTGAGCCGGGATTAGGACCTCTGGTGTCTGGCTCAGGAACTTGTATGTTTACCATAAGATCAGAAAATTGCCATGCTGCGTGGGGACTCAGAAGAGGGCCTGGAGCTGGCCCCGGCCACTGCAGTCGGGCAGAGCTGATTCTTGAGTATTCAGAACATCGGACCTCCCCTGAGCCCACCAGGCAGGTGGTGGGAAAGGCCCCTGTTCCTGGCACTGAGTCCCCATGAGGGTAAAGAGGGCAGGTGACTGCCAGCCGCTCTGAGCCCAGCTCACCGGGGGAAGCCCTGGAAGGTGGTAAGTGACGGTGCAGTGTTGTAAGAAATGTCGCTTCTATTTCAGCTTGAAGAACTTCAGAGAAAGCAACATGAATCGCAGTTGGCAGTGACTTTCCTGAAGGTAATACATTCAGAAAATCAATACGAAATGCCTCTTTCAAAACAGAGTTTAGCATTTTTCCCATTAGAAATGTAATCCACCTCTATTGTATAAAAATCTGGGTACGGCCGGGCACAGTGGCTCCTGCCTGTAACCCCAGAACTCTGGGAGGCTGAGGCGGGCGGATTGCTTGAGCTCAGGAGTATGAGAGCAGCCTGGGCAACATGGCAAAACCCCATCTCTACAGAAAGTACAAAAATTAGCCGGGTGTGGTGGCATGCGCCTGTAGTCCCAGCTACTTGGGAGGGTGAGGTGGGAGGATTGCTTGAACCCAGGAGGGCAAGTCTGCAGTAAACCGAAATCACCTCACTGCTCTCCAGCTTGTGCAACAGAGTGAGATCTTGACTCAAAAACAAACAAAACAGCTGGGCGCGGTGGCTCACGCCTGTAATCCCAGCACTTTGGGAGTCTGAGGTGGGCGGATTGCAACATCAAGAGATTGAGACCATCCTGGGCAACATGGTGAAACCGCATCTCTATTAAAAATACAAAAATTAGCTGGGCGTGGTGGCGCATGCCTGTAATCCCAGCTACCTGGGAGGCTGAGGCAGATAATCACTTGAACCCGGGAGCCGGAGGTTGCAGTGAGCTGAGATCGTGTCACTGTACTCCAGCCAGGCATCAGAATGAGACTCTGCCTCAAAAAAAGAAAAAAAAAAAAAAAAAAAAGCTGGAAAGAAGAATGAAGGAGACAGGAAGCACCCCAGCCCCTACTTGCACACAGCATTTCTGTGTGTTTTTCTCCAATGTTTCCCATGTGTTTGAGAGCCTGCGATGCCTGCACGTTTGCCTCCTGCTGGTCCCTTTTGATGGGTTGACCTAGGAGGGCACTTCCCCTGGGTCCCAGCCTTCCAGGCTGCGCCGCTGATGCTGGGGTGAAGCGTGAGACGCCTCGGTTCATAAAATCAACACCCTCACGCTCTGTGTTCAAGCCCCTTCCTTTCTAGAGCTCTCTCTCGTATCATTAATTGTATATAAACACTGTGATGCACATTTTTTCTTTTTCTATCTTTTTTTTTTTTTTTTTTGAGACAAAATCTTGCTCTGTCACCCAGCCTGGAGTGCAGTGGTGTGATCTTGGCTTGCTGTAACCTCTGACTCCTGGGTTCCAGCGATTCTCCTGCCTCAGCCTCCCGAGTAGCTGGGATTACGGGCATGCATTACCATGCCTGGCTAATTTTTGTATTCTTAGTAGAGATGGGGTTTTGCCATGTTGACCAGGCTGGTCTCAAACTCCTGACCTCAGGTGATCCACCCGCCTCGACCTCCCAAGGTGCTGGGATTACAGGGGTGAGCCATCCGCCTGGCCGATGTACATTTTTTCTCAGGTTTTTTTCCACGTATCTAGACATTGATGTTTAAGATCAGTTCCTGGAAATGTCATCACTGGCCCATGGGGTTTAATATGTTCTTTGCTAGCAGGACACGGAATTTGGTTAAGGTAACATTTCATCTTGAACATGGGCCTGGATCAGGGGAGAAGCTAGGGACTCTGCTCTTTCTCTCTGGTCTCAGGGCAGGGTGGAGAGGGAGGTGCCCTGGGCTGGGCATCAGCAGAACCTGGTTACGCCGGGGTGTTCCCTCTGACCTGCAGAGTCATCCTCCCTCTGGGGCCTTAGTTTCCTCAGCCATCAAATCAGAAACATGAGCCACACAGTTCCTAAAGTCACTTCCCGCCCCACATTTCTGTGTCTGTCTGAGCCTCGAGTTGGTGCCAGTAAAATAAAAATTGTCATAATTCCTGCCGCACCCCTGCAGACGCGGTGGCTGGGAAGGTACAGAGCGGGCCGTGAAGCTCCCGCAGCGCAAGGCTTCCCTCCTCGTCCCTCTCATGGCCACCATTTGCTGCAGAGCATTTCTTTAAATGAAAACCATAATCCCTTACAAAGTGTTATGGAAATGTGAGATAAGGATAGAAGCAGGACACTGGGTGGGCGCCTGCCGGCACCATCTCCTTTTATCCTGGTATCTGGGACAACCCCCATTGTACAGATGGGCAAGTGGAGGTGTGGAGGGGAGCTTGCTCACAGAGCTGGTCCGTGGTGGGGCCCAAATCCACGCTCTTGACGCCCTGCTGCCTTGAGCCTAGACCCCATGGGGAGGGCAGTGCGGAGCTCCTGAAGGCGTGTGGGAGTCTGCTCCGAAAGCAGCCCAGCTTCTGGGTGCAGGGAGGCATTGCGGGGAGGAGGCTGCTCCGCTGAGCTGAGGCAGTGCTGGGATGGTAAGTAGGGGCCTCCGCTGACTCTCTGGCTCCCAGCCCCCAGCTCAGCTGTACAGTCCTGGGGGAAGCTTTGCATCCATGGCCTCTGTCCCTTGCAGGCCAAGATAGCCTCCCTAGTCCATAAGTGCCGGGAGAGGAACCGCCTGATCACCCGCCTGCTGCAGGAACTGCACAGACATGGGCCGGTGGACCTTCTGCTCTCCGAGCTGGCGCAGAACATGCTCGGCGACATGGCACTGGCTGAGTACGTGGCCGCCTTCCTGGATCCCGGAGTCCCAGAGGTAGAGTCCCAGAGACGGCCCCGTCCCTGCTTCCTACCGGGGTGTGGGCAGGTCCGCTGCATGCCTCTGCCTGGCCCCAGCAGCCCCTCCTTCCTCTCTCCCTCCATCCACGGATACTACCCAAGAAGATACCCCCTGGCTTTTCCTCTGTGCTCCTGCCAGTGCCCTGGGTAAACATGGGAAGATGTGTCTGGCAATCCTTACCCTCCACAGTGCTCAGGAAATTGTGCAGGGCACAGATGCAGTGATTTTTTTTTTTTCAAGACAGTGTCTCACTCTGTCTCCGAGGCTGGAGTGTAGTGGCGTGATCTTGGCTCACTGCAACCTCTGCCTCCTGGGTTCAAGCAATTATCTTGCCTCGGCCTCCCAAGTAGCTGGGATTATAGGCATGCACCACCACGCCTGGCTAATTTTATATTTTTAGTAGAAAGGGGATTTCACTGTGTTAACTAGGTTGGTGTCTATCTCCTGACCGCATGATCTGCCCACCTCAGCCTCCCAAAGTGCTGGGACTACAGGCATGAGCCACTGTGCCCGGCCACAAACAGTGATTTTAATTCAGCGTCATACAAGCTTCATTGGGTGTGTGTCACAAGATGGGTCTTTAGTGCGTGCCCTGGGACCTGTGCACTGGCCCTTCCTCTGGCAGGTTGCCTCAGTCACCCGACGGCCTCCTGTCCAGGCAGGACACCTGTGTCCTTCAAGGCACAGGTGTGACCTTGCCCAGGCAGCCTGCTCTGAACCCTGCAGATGAGAGAGTTAACCACACCCTCCCCTGTGCTCCCTTGCACGTGGAAGTGCGTGACGGGGCACAAGCAGGGAATCTCCCGCTGTTGCAGGAGTTTATGGTTCCAGAGCTGCTCCACAGCCATCTTTGCCTTCCCAGTGCCTGGCTCTGAGAAGCGACAACAAACCTGGCAGAATGTTGAATGAATGAATGAAATAATGAACCAAATGAATGCGAATCTCCTCTCCCAGTGGTCAACAAAAGAGGAAACGGAGGCCAGAGAGGTTAGGAGATGTGCTCCGGGTCACACAGGCAGTGCAAGTGGGGATGAGCTCTCCTGGCTACAGTCAGCAGCCATGGGTGCCCAGCCATGCCTGCTCATGCACCTACAAGGAGCCCCATTCGGCAGCAAGCCAGCAGTGCCCTCGCCAGCCTAGCTCTGCTCCTTATGCACACGGGAGAGACTCAGCTCCCACGGTGAACACAGATGGGGCTGTTTTCCAGGCAGAGCCTGTAGGGGCTTGCGCTTGGCCCCTTGGCACCAGGTCCAAGTCTCCCTCTGCAGCTCTGCCCAGCCTGGTCTCTGCAAGGCCAGCCTCCTCTGACCCTTCCCTTCCCTCACAGCCTTCAGAGGTGCCCTCTGGTCCCAATCATCACACAGCAGAGATGGAGGCCTGGAGGCCTAGAGGCATGTTCAGGGCCATTTGTTGACTCGGTTCAGAGCCGGAACCTGAATCCAGAGCCCCAGACTCCCAGTCTCTTGCTCTTCTCTTTGCCCAAGGGGTAGAAGACTCAGAACTAGAATGGGGTGAGAAAAGAGGGCAGAATCTCATTGAAGTGCCTGCATCGTCCCTGGGATCCCCTGGGGGCCCAATAACCGGGAGTTAAGTGAGATACTATTGAAAGCAAAGTTCCAGGCTGTCAAAGTATCGAATACTAAATGCAGCAGGCGTTGTCCTGGAAAGCCGGCTGGCTGTCTGCTGAAGGGCATCCTAGCATGCCCACCTTCTAACGGCTGCTCCCGCTCTCATAGGCCCTGGAACTGGAACTGAAATGTTCACTGGGGTTGGATAGGCTGCCTTGCAATGACCAAACTCACAGAGAATGATGTATACACCAGAGCATTAATTTTTAAATTTCCTATGAGAAATAGAACTATTATGCAGGTCGAAGTATCTGCTAAATGGATGAAAATTGTCAGCATATTCTCTCCCTATAATTATCTGGAAAATCAAATTTTCTCATTCATTTCTTCACTGGTCACTTGGGACCCTAGACTGAGAACAAGGAGAGCTGTCACAGTGATGTCATGGGACAGACTCATTCATCTCCTATAAGGATGTGCTTCTGGGCCTGGACATGCTTCCGAGGACCAGGGTGTCCCTGCCAGAACTTGTGAAAGCGAAAAAAATTGTGATGTGTTTCAGAAATTAAGAGAGCTCCAGGCTGGCTGCAGTGTGGTCCCCAGGTGGGGAGTGAGGGAAGGCTGGGCTGGACGGGAGGCCACGGGAGGAGTG
>PVKP010019308.1:0-42677 GCA_004027715.1 Plecturocebus donacophilus
TGGGGAGTGATTTACTTCCAATTATGTGGTCACTTTTAAAATAGGTATAATGTGATACTGAGAAAAATGTATGTTTTGTGGATTTGGGGGAGGAGAGTTCTGTAAATATTTGTTAAGTCTAGTTGTTCCGGGTCTGAGTTCAAGTCCTGGATATCCTTGTTGATTTTCTATCTCGTTGATCTATGTAATATTGACAGTGTAGTGTTAAAGTCTCCCACTATTATTGTGTGGGAGTCTAAGTCTCTTTGTAAGTCATTAAGAACTTGCCCTATGTATCTGACATTGAAGTATAAGGAAGCTGGCTGCCAACACTATTTGGTATCACTGCCTCGTTGTTGGAACTGCCCTGTAGACCACCATTTAATAATCTCTGATAGAGAGTATATTCCTAGGGGTGTCATTGCCAGGTCATGTCATAGGCATATCTTCAACCATATTACATAATAACAAAACTTTTTCCAAAGTGGTTATACCAGCTTACAATTCCACCAGCTGTATTAACATTTTTCATTACATATTTTTGTAATCCCATTTTTTACTGTTACTTTTTAATATTTTCCAATCTGACTGGAGTGCAGTGGTAGCTTGCTATGATTTTAGCTGTATTTTACTATTAAATTTATCAGTATTTTTCTTATGTTTAGTGCTTTTTCTGTGTCTGGTTTGAGAAATATTTTCCTGTCACGTTATGAAGACATTCATCTCTACTGTATTTAAAAATATATATTATTTTGCTTTTTCATATTTAGATCTATAATGTCTGTGTGTGTGTGTGTGTGTGTGTGTGTGTGTGTGTCTGTATGATTTATAATAGTGGGTATTGGTTATATATGAAGAAACTTGTTTGTGTCATCCAAATATTTATATTTATTCTTATGAATCTGTTTATAATATTCTATCACTATATTTCAATGTCTTAAAGATGTACAGTAATATATATTACTTCCTGTTAGTTTTTTTCTAATATGTATATTTGAAGCAATAAACCTTCCTTTAATAACGTTTTAATTATATTCCCCAAATTTTATTATGTAGTATTTTTATGAAAATCCTATTTGAACTATTCATAACTGCCATTATTATTATTATTATTATTTGGCCTATTTGTTATTTAGACAAGTGATGTCATTAAAGTTCAAACTAGGTTTTCTAAAATCACCAGGTTCCCTTAGTACAAAATGCAGCTTTTATTTTTGTTTATTTTCAGGGTTTCCAATTTTTCTTCAATTTTTACCTGCTAATTTTATAGTTTCTCATTAGTTACTTGATGCTTTAAGAATCTACAGTGGCGTGAGATACGACTGAATAATCTAGCCAGCAATTTTTGAAAACAGAAATACCTTTAATATGTTTTTAATATTAAAGTAATTAACATGTTCTAATATGTTATTAGGGATTTTTCTTTTAAATTTTAGAATTTATATTTATTTTTAATAAATCCCAGTAATATTTTAAAATAATATTTTTTCTCTTTCACGTTTCATTTTATCTTTTATTTCAATGTTAATACACTACATTTTGTAGTTTATATTAGATAATTCCATTAAATATGGATTGTAGGCTGTTATAAATTTTATTGTTTCTGCTGATTATGGTTGGAGGTGGCTTACATTATGGTGTATTGTGTATTTGGTGATTGTGAGCTCATGTAGAAGCCAGTTTATTTTCTGTGGAGATCCTAAAAAGCTTGAGTTGAGGGTGCATTACTCCAAATAATTTTAGCATTAGTTTCTTCTAGAAACACAAGTTGTTATGCACATGAAACCACTTGATGTTAATTTATTGCCTTTTTTCCTACACCACAGAAGGAATGTAAATTCAAACCCCTTCATCTGTATAAGGACTGTGCTAATGTTATAACTTTTCAGAGGAGATTTTTATTTTTCACTTAGACGCCAATATGGGATAGAAGATTCGTTTATATCTTTCTTTGCCATCTTAATGGATTTTTCCTCTGTCCTCTTCTTTCAATGAAGAGATAGCCTTTTCAAAATCCCAGATTTGTGCAGAAGGTTTTCACATGAATTCCTTATCCATGGGGGTCAAGGGTTAAATAATTTGCTCCACTTTTCTAGTTTAAGAAAAAATACTCTTGGTTACCCAGATAGACAAAACACCTACAGAGCAACAACAGACACAGCTTTAGCATTATCTTAATACATTGGTCCTGGCTTCTTCACTTTGCTTCCTTATTAATATATTGTGAGCTCAGATGTGCCTTAGGAAGTTGTTTTTGATAGTTTATCTGATTTATCTAGTCATTTTACAATGGAGTGATTTTTAAGTTATCTAATATACTGCCAGCAAGAACAGACTCATAAAGATATTTTAAAAGATATTATTACAAATGTATTTTTTCAAGGTCATCGTGAAGAGAATGTCTTCCGAGCTCCCTCTGGGGATATACAGTAAATATGCCTGGGAAGGGCACACCAATCCAATCTTTACCACTGAGTTATTTCTCTACTTAATAGAATTTCTGACATATTAAATTATATTTAGTATAATTACCATTACTAAGATGTTTAAATCAACAAGCTCAGCAAGCAGAAGCAATCTTAACTGTTTCTGGTGGTCTACCTGCAAAGGATACTCATATTGATATGTTTAGCCGAATATGAATATCCTTTTTCCCCTTGGTTAATCATATTTAGAAATCATCCTCACACTTAATCTTTAAATTCACATGGTTACAAATCAGAAAAAAATTACAATTTATCTTGCATATGACTTCTGCTCTAACATTGAGCTTTTAAATTAGTCTCCCCAGAGATTACTGGGGTCTGGCTCTATTATTATGCCTGTAGACAATGATGGGTAGGATTAGAGGGAAGAAGAGATAAGAGGCTTGCTCTCAGGAGATATCTCCCCATTGATAGTGTTAATATCTTCAAGCAAGAGTATAGTGTGCATAGTTACATTTTTTAAGGGATGCAAGGATAATTAAGCTGTCAGGGTTTGGGTTTGGTAATGATCTGAAACCTCTGCATACTCTGATTTCACTCTTTCTGTTCTCTGTCTCCAGCTTGTTCCTATTCAATGCTGTATCTTTCTCAAGAGAAGCGAACTGATAAAGCTGTGGACTTAATTGAAATTGGTATTTGGCAACTCAGGGTATCATAGTAAGTATTTACTTTTCCTCTTATTTTACCCTATAAGAACAAGAGGCAATAGATTCACTTAGCATATACATGATCATGTAAAATCCATCCTTGACCCTAGAATTTAAGAATTTGAGAATATTCTTTTTCCATAACGTATCCACCTCTGTTAGAATCAGGCACCTCTTTCCCATGGTCCTTGAATTTTTTATACTGTTCTGTGAAAGTAACAATCATTCTCCCAAAGTTTTACCGTCAGTGATCACTGGTGATCATTCTAGGTGCCTAGAGGCACATTTTAATCAGCTTTTCTGTCATTGTGTGCCATGGGCTACTTGATGATTATCTATAAGTATTAATGGGATCTTTTACTGTATTCAGTCTACACTAAGCTGGGTAAATACTCCTAGCTTTCCTTATTTCCCCTGAGTGTCAGCTACATGCAGTACACTCGTAATGATTTCAGTATCAGTTTGTGATTTCAGTGTCAGTTTGTATTCCTGGTTTCAAACATCTAAAAGGAATTCTAGCTGACTTCAACAAAAAGGTCAAGGATACAAAAGCATGCCAGTTATCTCACAGAATTGACAATGAGGATGGAGCAGTAAGGTCAAAAATGTTCAGAAACCAAGGGATACTAAGCTTTGCCTTCAAGTGTGTTCAAATGCCAGATAGCTGAAAATAAAGTAAAATAAATAAATAAATAAATGATGTTTAGTAAAGATATGGCTTAAAGTCCTAGTATATCATTCCTTATGTGCTTTCTCCCTCAGTATCCCATGCTTTTTACTTATGTTACTATGTATTTATTTTTGAACAGTTTTATTTCATAGCTTTTGGTGGGTACAAGTGGTTTTCATCACTCTGCATGCCTTTGCTTACTCATAGGTTTGCTTCTGCTTATAAATGAGAACATACAATTTTTGATTTTCCAGTCCTGTGTTACTTCACTTAGAATAATGGCCTCCAGATCTATCCAGGTTGCTGCAAAAGACATTATTTCATTCATTTTTTATGGCTGAGTAGTATTCCATGGTGTTTATATACCACATTTTTTATATACTCAATAGTCAGTGGGCACTTAGATTGGTTCCACATCTTTCCAATTGTGAATTGAACTGCTATAAACATACATGTTTTGGTATCTTTTACATATAATTACTTCTTTCCTTTGCATAGACACCCAAGGATGGTACTGCTGGATTGAATGATAGATATACTTTTAGTTCTTCAAGGAATGTCTATACTGTTTTCCATAGAGATTGTATGAATTTACATTCCAACCATCAGTGTATCAGCGTTCCCTTACCCCCATATCTATACCAACATCTATTGTTTCTTGACATTTTACTAAGGGCAATTCTTGCAGGAGTAGGGGGTATCTTATTGTGGTTTTACTTTGCAATTCCCTAATGATGAGAGATGCTGATGATTTTTTCATATTTCTTGGCCATTTGTATATCTTATTTTGAGAAATGTCTAGTCATATCCTTTGACTACTTTTCAATGCTATTATTTGTGGGTTTTTTGCTGATTTCTTTGAGTTTCTTCAAGATCCTGGATACTAGTCCTTTCTTGCCTACATAGTTTGCAAATATTTTCTCTCATTTTATGGGATGTCTGTTTAGTTTGGTTATTATTTCTTTTGCCATGTAGAAGCTTTTTAGTTTAATTAGGTCCCATTTATTTGTTTTTGCTTTTGTTACATTTGCTTTTGGGGTCTTAGTTATGAATTCTTTGCCTAACCCAATGTTTAGAAGCTTTTCCAATGTTGTCTTCTAGAGTTTGTATGATTTCAGGTCTTATATTTAAGTTTTTGATTAATCTTGAGTTTATTTTTGTATAGCGTGAGAGATAGGGATTCAGTTTCATCCTTCTACATGTGCCTTGCCGGTTTTCCAAGCATTATTTATTAAATAGGATTTTCATTTTCTCAATTTATGTTTTTGTATGCTTTGTCAAAGATCAGTTGGCTGTACATATTTGGCTTCGTTTCTGGGTTCTCTACTCTGTTTCATTGATCTGTGTGCCTACTTTTATGCCAGTACCAGGCTGTTTTGATAACTACAGCCTGGTAATATAATATAATATAAATATAAATATATCACCTTTATTGACTTGTGTATGTTAAATCGTCCCTGTATCCCTGAGATAAAAACCATTTGATCATGATCTGTTGTCATTCCGATGGGCTGTGGATTTAGTTAGCTAGTATTTTATTGAGGTAAATCTGGTAATGCCATTCCCTGAGATTTCCTCTTTTGCTTAGGATTGCTTTGGATCTTCATGCTTTTTTTTTCTTGTTTCCATACGAACTTTTTTTTTCTAATTTTGTGAAAAGTGATATTAGTATTTTTATAGAGAATTACATTTAATCTTTATATTGCTTTGGGCAGGATGGTAATTTTCACAATATTGATTATTCCAATTCATGAGCATGGAATGTGTATCCGTTTGTTTACATCATCTATGATTTCTTTCAGAAGTGTTTTGTACTTCTCCTTGTAAAAAGATTTTTCACCTCCTTAGTTAAGTATATTCCTAAGTAAAAGGGACTGAGTTCTTGATTTCATACTCAGCTTTGTTGTTATAAGTGTATAGCTACTGGTATGCATTTATTGATTTTGTAACCTGAGAATTTAATGAATTAATTGATTAAATCTAGGAGGTTTTTTGAGGAATCCTTAGTATTTTCTAGATATACAATCATATCATCTACAAAGAGTGATAGTTTGACTACCTCTTTTCCAATTTAGATGTCCCCCCTCTTTTTTTCTTGCATAATTGCTCTGGCTAGGACTCCCAGACTATGTAGAATAAGAGTGGTGAAAGTGGACATCCTTGTCTTGTTCCTTTTCTCAGGGAAATGCTTTTAACATTCCCCCATCAATATGATGTTGGCTGTGTGTTTGTCAAATACGGATTTTATTATTTTGAAGTAAGTCCCATCTATGCCTAGTCTGCTGAGAGTGTTTGTCATAAAGAGATGCTGGATTTTATGGAATGTTTTTCTGCATCTATTGAGATGATCATATGGTTTTTGTTTTTAATTCTGTTTATGTGATGTATCACATTTATTGACTTGTGTATGTTAAATCGTCCCTGCATCCCTGAGATAAGAATCATTTGATCATGATCTATTGTCATTCTGATGGGCTGTGGATTTGGTTAGCTAGTATTTTATTGAGGATTTTTGCATCTGTGTTCATCAGGGATATTGGTCTGCAGTGTGTTATTGTTATTTTTGGTTTCTTGTTTCCTGGTTTTGGTATCAGGGTGATAGTGGATTCACAGAATGATTGATTTACAGAAGACTCCCTCTTTCTCAATCTTTTAGAATAGTTTCAGTCAGATTCAGATGTAGTTGAACTATCATTCTTTATAGATGATATGATTGTATATCTAGAAAATACTAAGGATTGTTCAATAAGACTCCTAGCTTTAATCAATTAATTCAGTAATTGATTGACAGAATTCAGCTGTGACTTGAACGTCTGGCAGAATTCAGCTGTGACTCCATCTGATCCTGGGCTTTTATTTGTTGGCAATTTTTAAATTACTGTTTCGATCTCACTGCTTTTTATTGGTCTGCTCAGAGTTTCTATTTCCTCCTGATTTAATCTGAGACTTGTATGTTTCCAGAAATGTATCCATTTCCTCTAAGTTTTCTAGCTTTTGTGCATGAAGATATGCATAGTAGTCTCAAATGATCTTTTGTATTTCTGTAGTGTCAGTTGTAATGGCTCCAGGGTCATTTCTAATTGGCTTATTTGGATCTTCTCCCTTCTTTTCTTAGTTAATCTTGCTATAGTCTATTAATTTTTTTTAAAAAACAGCTTTTCGTTTTAGTGATCTTTTGTATTTTTTGTTTGAATTTCCTTTAGTTCATCTCAGATCTTTGTTATTTCTCATCTTCTACTGAAGCAGCCTCATTGTCTGGTTCATTGTCTCACAGCCACGGAGATCAAAGATACGGACACACAAAGGATAAAGTTTAGAGTAGAAATTTAATTGGTGAAACAAAGACAATAGATCTCTGCTACAAAGAGGAGTCTCGGAAAATGCGTTGCTGATTCACAGTTTGGATACAGAGGCTTTTATAAGAAACCAATAGGGGGCTGGTGTCTCATTTGCATAAGGTGTGCTTTTCTGATAGTTCCCACCCATCCCCCTAGTGCGCATGTGTGCTCTTAGTCTGAGTTACTTCATGTTGCTTTGTTCCCCTTTTTGTTCCTGTGCATGTGTCAGGGGACAGAATTTTTCATTGTGGGCATATCTGAGCAATTCTCTTGTGTAGTCTTTCTTATCTATGTTGCTGTGGGGATGTCTTAGGCAAGTCCCCTGGGAACTTTTCCTTATCCGTGCCTGCAACTTGATTTTTCAGACTGTTCTTTTGTTTGAAGGAAGTTAACCAAGGACCTATCCTGTCTGCCTGACCGGTTTCTTCCTTTCTCCTCTCTCCCTACTGGTTTTGGGTTTGCTTTGTTCTTGTTTCTCCAGTTCTTTGAGGTGTGACATTGGGTTGTTAATTTGTGCCCTTTCAGACATTTTAATGTGGGAATTTAGTGCTATAAACTTTTCTCCTAGCACTGCTTTTGTTGTATCCCAGAGGTTTTGATAACTTGTGTGTGTATTGTAAAATTCAATTCACATATTTTTAAAATTTTCTCATGATTTTATTCTTAACCTAGCAATTATTCAGGATCAGATTATTTAATTTCCATGTATTTATATAGTTGTGAGAGTTTTCTTTATTTTATTTCTAGTTTTATTCTGCTGTAGTCTGAGAAGATACTTGATATGATTTTGATTTTTTAATATTTACTGAGACTTTTTATGGCCTATGAAATGGTCTATCTTGGAGAATGTTCCATGTGCTAATGGGAAAAATGTATGTTCTTCAGTACTTGGATATGATGTTCTGTAAATACCTGTTAAGTCCATTTTGTTTTATCATGTATGTAAGTCCATTGATTCGTTGTTGACTTTCTGTCTGCATTACGTGTCTAGTGCTGTCAGTGGTGTATTGAAATCTCCCACTATTATGCTATTGCTGTCTATCCCATTTCTTAGATATAGACATCATTTTTTATGAATCTGGGAGCTCCAGTGTTAGGGACATATAAATTTAAGATTATAAAATCTTCTTGGTTAACAATTTTTCTGTTTAAGGAGGCTGAAAATAGGACCTTGATCCCTTCTGGCTTATAAGGTTTCTGCTGAGAAGTCTGTTATTAGTCTGATAAGTTTCCCTTTATAGGTTACCTGATGCTTTTTTTCTTATTGCTCTTAGAATTCTTTCCTTCGTGTTGACTTTTGATAGCTTGATGACTTTATGCCTTGGTGAGGAAGTTTTTGCAATGATTTCACAAGGAGTTCTTTGAGCTTCCTGCATTTGGATATTTAAATATCAAGCCAGGCCAAGAATGTTTTCCTCAAGTACACCCTCAAATTAGTTTTCCAGACTTTCCATTTTCTCTTCTCTCTCAGGAAACCTAATTATTGTTGTTTGGCCATTTTACATAATTTTATATTTCATGGAGACTTTGGTCATTTATTTTGATCTGTTTGTCTTTATTATTTCTGAATGGGTTAATTAAAAAGCCGTGTCTTTGAGCTCTGAAATGATTTCTTCTACTTGTTCTAGTCTATTGTTGAAACTTTCCACTGCATTTTGTAATTCTCTAATGTGTTTTTTTTTTTTTAATATCCAGAAGTTCTGATTGGTTTTTCTTTGTAATATCTATGTCTCTAGCAAATGTTTCATTCATAAACTGCTTTTATTAATTTCCTTATTATGGTTTTTATCATCTTTCTCTGGTATCTCCTTGAGTAGCTTAATGATCAACATTCTGGATTCTTTATCTGGTATTTCAAAGATTTTTATCTTAATTTGGATTAATTGCTGGCAAACTAGTGTGCTCTTTTGGGGGTTGTTATAGAATCCTCTTTTGTCGTATTACCAGAGTTACTTTTCTGGATACTTCTCATTTGGGTACAATATTTCTTCTAATTATTCTTGAATTTTTGTTTGATATTACTGTGCTTTTAAAATTTCATTTTCCCCTTATGGATGTGACTTTAATGTTTATAGTTAATTATAGCCTAATTTGGTTTTTTGGTGCTTTCAGGAGTGAAGATTCTGTAAGAGGTCCTTGGTTATAGAAAGCGTTTGTATGGTAGATTTCTCATATGTTGGTTGTAGTAGCAATGTGCTTGGTGTATGAACAAGTTCACTGTCTCCTATGGGGTTGGAATGATAGTGGTCTCTTGAGGTTTATCTCATTCCTCTATGGCATACAATTTTAAATTAATTTTCCCCCAGTATTTTATTTACTGATTTGGTGGTTCAGGCTTCAGATTAATATGGGGAATGTCCTGGGTAGAAATGAGTTCTGGCTAAGGCAGGTCAGTAAACACAATACCCAATGCTGGATAGAGGCCCCAGACTTGAGAGAAGTTGCTTGAGGAGCTCTCAGTGAGTTGCACTGAGATCTTATCAGGGTAAAGGGTTGGAGCCACCTCAGCCCCCTTGCTGGGTCTTCAGAAAAGCTATCCACCTATCAGATACACTCTTGTCCCTGTGGTCTGGCAATTCAGATCAGACAGGTACCTTCTTTTATCCGCAGGAATGTTGATATTCCAAGTAGACAAGAATTGTGACTCTGTCTCTCATGTAAGTCTGAACCTGGGGTGGTGCTCCTCCTGTGAGGATGTAGTCACCCTGATGTCTGCTAGAAACACTGTCTATACTTGCACCCAAATCAAGCTCCTGTGAGAAAAGACCCAACTGTGCCTGTGGTGGTGAATGAGAAAGAAAAGGCAGCCCCTACTACAAGACTCTTTGCACGCACCAGGGCTGTCTGACTATTGAGTTTGGGCTGCAGACATTCCCTGCTGAGCCCAGCACTGCAACTGTGCCTCTGCTGAAATAAATGTCTCACCAGCAGAAAGATCTTTTCACTTCTCACTTTCTCTGCCCCTGCCCCTGGCCAATGAGATTTGTTCTCACTAGAGATTATATTGTGAAGCCCAGTTGGGGTCTTCCTTGAACCTTCAACCACTGCCTGAACTATTTGTCTGACGTCCACATCATCCCCTGTGAGGAACAAGTAATGGCTTCCCTCAATCCACACTGGAGATTGGGAGTATACACAAGCATCAACCCATTGCTACTTCTACTTTTATATTCCATGACCCTCCCCAACTCAGTTCCTGTGCTGGGTAGGGTTAAGGCTTTGCCCTGTGGCCTGGATTTTCAGGCTCCCTGGTGTGTGTATATCCTTGAAGCCAACTCTCCCCCTCTTACACTCTGGAGACTCATAGCCCTTTATCTGACTCATAGTGTAGGTTGTAGCTTGCTGCTTCCTTCTAAGGGTCTGTGAATTCCTTCAATTTTTCTGTTCAGTTTCTCTGTCACTTAAAAAGTTCATAGTGTGAATCTCTACGCAGTTTTGTCCCTTCAACTGGGAGAGGGATGCTAGCAATGCCTCTAATCTGCCTTCTTGGAAAACAAAACAACACAAAAGAAAACAAAACCTAGTATGTCATGTTAACAGGAATTGTTCAAGCAGTGATGAAAGTTACTTTAATGAAGTAAAGTTAAATGTCAGGAGAACCAAACCCAATTGTTCATTAGCATATGTGCAAAGTAATAGATATAGGTCACAAGATAAGAACTCGATCCAAATGGGAAAGAAAGAAGCAAATAGGAATGCAGCTCCCATATTAAATTAACAGGTTCTTATAAACAGTATATTAGGGACATGGCTATAACAAAATGGCAAAGCTTTGAAAGGAAGTGTTCTAATATCAGAATACCATTCTGCATTGTATAGAAAAATAAATGGTTGTATACTGGAAGTCAGAGGTAGGAACCTACTTGTAGGCTCTCTTGGGACTCCAGCAGTTGCTCACAGCAGATACAAAAACTGAATAGCAAGAGGTTAGGTAGGGTTAACTCAGATCTGATATAAAAATTTCATTTGTTATAAAGGACCATGAAAGCATTGAAAGAGTCTTTTCTGTATTTGTAGCAAAACACTGGCATTTTGACTTCTAAATTTCATAGTCTACCTTTGTAGCTCAGTTTGAAATATAGTCAAGCTCTTTTCTATTTGATAATTCCTTTGTTTTCCCATTTGAACTTTCTTCACCTAATTAGGTCATGTCCTTGAGATCTGCCATTCTCAGTACCACAAGCCCTCTTATTAACTTCAAGGGGAATAAAATAGGTTACATTATGATCCCCTTTCTTCCTTTTATCTATTTGAGTAGTTTGATCCAATTAGAAGAGACCTCTGTGAGAAATGGGTATACTTAACACTCAAAACATGATATTTGCATATGATAACATTTGGGGGTAATAATAATAATTGTTTTCTAAACATTCATAAACTTAACCTTCTAGAAAGCAAATATAAAGCCTATTTTAAATTGGAATATTATTTTCAGTAACAAAGCTGAAAATCAGGTTAAGTTTACAATCTGATTCCAAAACAACATTCCTGTTTCTATCTGCCAGTTTTGATATATAGGCTTGCCTTAAGCATTCTGTTTGACTTTTTCAATGTCAAACTCAAATGACATTTTTCTAAGATTGATATTAAAAATTTAACTTCTTTCTTGCCAGAATGATAGAAATATCTGTAAACTACAAATTATAAGATTCGTTGGATTTATCCTAAAACAAAATTATAAGGTCAGTGATTTTAGACTTTATGTATCTGTTGCATCTTAGGTCTTTGAAGAAGGTATTTGGGAATGTTCAATTTTCTTTCCAGATAAACAAATCTAAGGATTTAAAAAAATATGGCATAACACTTATCATACTGTATTAGAATTAACATGATGTGAGCTATTTGGAAAAAAGTTATAAAAAACAATCTTCAAGATAGCCTCATGATTATCCTTACCTATTGTATTTATGCTCCTATGTTGTCCTCACCCATAGTGAATCAGGGTTGGCCTGGCATAACCAGTAGAATATAGCAAAAGTGTCAGTATTGACTTCCAAGACTGTCCTAAAGAGCATTGCAGCTTCCATACTGCTTTCTTATCATTCATTCTGGGAAAAGCCAATTGCCATGTTAGAAGACCAAAGAAGAGCCTTAGGTAGAGTCTTCCATGGAGAGGAACTAACTCCTTCTGCTCTCAGGCACCGTGATCTTGCCAGCCATATGAGTAAATCACCTTTAAAGTACATCAATGCCCCACTCAAGGTCAAGCTTTCAGATGACTGCAATCCTGACTGACACCTGGTTGAGAACCATGGAGCCACAACTGCACAGTTACGTGCTCCTGAAATTCCTGACCCCAAGAAACTATAAGAAGTACAGAAAACATATTGGTGTTTTAAGCCACTAAAGTTTCGTACTTTAGGCAGTAATAAGTAACTAATCCATAAGAGATCGTGTCTGACTTATTAGCAAGTATTGGCATCCAAGGAATGTTTTCTATTTAATGAATAAATAAATGAATGATAGAATTAACTAGATAGAATGATAGAATATATAGAACAAATAGACAGAATGAATTAGTAGAAGTAGAAAATCTCTAAAAAACAATAGTGACTTATAAGTATCCCCTCTGACTGGGAAATCAGAAGAATTTCCCAGTCTGAAGCACCTCTGGTAGGCCTCCAGGAATGTGACTCATTGGAAAACAGACCCTTTCCTAATTTTTCTCAGTCTATCATACCACAGTTAATGTCAATGCAAATGAAAACATAGTATTCGCCTCCTAAGTTTTCCGGTATTACCATGATGTTTCATTGGTTGAAGTTTAATAGGATGACTTAACTTTTAGGATCCTACATTTTGTTAGGGGTTGCAAGGGTGCTTGATCGTTTTATGAGGTCTGTCTGTATTTGCCTGCATTTGTTTTCTTTTCAATGAATGCTCATTTACTGTGCTAACCATTTGATCAAGCAGTATTTTATGTGGTAAGAAATCTGCTTATGTATTTATTTATTATTTTTATTATTTTGAGATGGAGTCTCACCCTGTTATCCAGGCTGGAGTGCTGTGTGCAATCTTTTCTCACTGTAACCTCCGCCTCCTGGGTTCAAGGGATTCTCCTGCCTCAGCCACACAAGTAGCTGGGATTATACAGACACATGCCACCATGCTTGGCTAATTTTTGTATTTTTAGTAGAGACAGGGTTTCACTGTGTTGGCCAGGCTGATCTCGAACTTCTGGCCTCAAATAATCCACCTGCTTTGACCTCCCAAAGTGCTGGAATTACAGGCGTGAGCAACCGTGCCTGGGGGAAATCAGCTCATTTATTTACTATTTTACCTCATAAAAATGACCATCGATAAACTCCTTCTTTAAAATGAAAAATTATTCCAAAGCTATTCTAATGTGGTTACTTATGAAATGTTATTTATAACTTATTACAATCTATAATATCCTATTTGAAAGCAGTCATTAAATAATTTTGACGAAATAAACAAGTCGACTTAACAAGCATTCAGTTCTCCAAGCCAATACCTCGTTTTAAGGTTTTTGCCCTCCTATCTTGGCCAATCTTGTGTACTGAATTGACTCGGTGTTTTAGCGTCATGTATACACAAACATTAATATGCCAATAGTAATCCAGATTAAACTCTGATGACATGAATTTGCTTATTTACCAGTACATCTGCATTTCAAACATTATTTACTATACAAATCTCACCCATTTTCATTTTGTCTTTATTGTTTCATTTTCATTCATGAATATTTCAGGTATATACAAAAATAGAAAACAAATATGACACCATCCAGAGTTAAAAGATATTAAAATTTTGCCTTATTTGTAGCCAATATCTAAAAGAAATTGAAGGAAGCACTAATACAAGTAGTTTTTATTTTCCCCATGGAGCATTTGTATATTGTCCCAATGTCAATATTTGTAATTTTACTACATATTTATTTGCGTTTATATATAATATATAGTATTGTTTGTGTGATTCAAAAATTTACATGAGCTGGGAAAAAAAAAAACTAGTAAGTCTATGATAGGGTTTGGGTCTGTGTCCCCACCCAAATGTCATGTCAGATTTGGAGGTGCCGCCTAGTGAAAGGTGATTAGATCCTGGGATCAGATTTCCCCTTTGGTGCTGTTCTCCTGATGGAGTGTTATCCCAAGATCCGGTTATTTAAAAGTGTGCGGCACCTCACCTCTCTGTTTTCCTCCTGCTCTGCCCATGTAGGACATGCCTGCTTCCTGTTTGCCTTCCGTCATAATTGAGAGTTTTCGGAGGCTTCCCCAGCCATGCCTACTGTAAAGCCTGTGGAATCTTGAGCCAATTAAACTTTTTTTTTAAATAAATTACCCAGTCTCAGGTATTTCTTTATGGCAATGCAAGAACAGACGAATACTGCCTAATAAAACCATAAAGCTTGTATTAATAAAAACTGCCTTAGTATTTGTAGATAATTTTGTAAACTCCTATTCACTCAACATTATTACTTTAAAAATTACTGGTGTTGACTCAGGTAAACCTAGTTCATTCATTTTTATTACCATATATACCTATAACACAGTTAATTTACCATTTCTCTATTGACAGACATTTTAGATTGCTCCCTTTATTTGGATATAATAGTAGACGTGGAATGATATCCTTAAATATGTCTTAAATGTAAATGCAAGACTTCCTCTGTGACATATATCCAAGAATATAATTGCTGAAAGGAGGGCATATGCTTCTGCAAGTATAACAAGTTTTCAGCAAAGTGTTCTCTAGAGTTATTATATCAGTGTACAGCCTCATTAAAATCTGTATTTTATTTATTAAAATGTTTTTATTTCCTCACATTTCTATCATCAATTGTTATTTTGAGACCTTTTATTTTTTGCCAACCCGATGGGTGTGAAATTATATCTTAGTATTGTTTCATTTGTATTTTTCTGAATAGTAAGTCTTTGAAAATGATTTCATTTTTAATGTCTATTCCAAAGTCTTCTGTTACTTTTCTAATAGTTGTTTTTATCGTTTGCAAATATAATCTCTTCATCTGTGGTTTCTTATTTTGTTATGACATTTTTTGCATGAACAAGTCTCATATTTTAATATAGTGTAATTTATTAATTTTTCTTTTTACAACTTGTGTTCTTAGTTTCTTGTTTAATAAATTCTTCTGTATTGTGAGGCAATAAAGATAAAGATAGTATCCTATATTTTTTCATATAAGAGTTTTTGAACTGAAAATAATTTTTGGGTCCCCAAATCACCCAGCTAAGTGGAAAAGTCAGGCTGGGGACTGCTTGGGGCAGCCTGCCTCCCATTCTATTCAAAGTCATCCCTCTGCTCACTGAGATAAATGCATATGTGATTGCCTCCTTTGGAGAGGCTAATCAGAAACTCAAAAGAATGCAATCATTTGTCTCTCCTCTACTTATAACCTGGAAGGCCCTCTCAGGTTCAAGTTGACCTGTTTTTCCAATCCAAGCCAACATTCAGCTTATTTTGATTGATGACCCATGTCTCCTTAAAATGTATGAAACCAAGTTGTGCTCTAACCACCTTGGGCACATGTCATCAGGACCTCTGGAGGCTGTGTCATGGGCGTGTGTCCTTAAATTTGGCAAAATAAACTTCCTAAATTGACTGAGACCTGTCTCAGATTTTGGGGGATCACAAGTTCCACAGTTTTTTTTTTTTCATATTCGTCTTTAATTCATTCAGAATTTATCTTCGTATACAGTATGGAATAGTGACTCAACTAATATTTGCTTTTCAAATATAGGTAGCCAGTTATCAAAAACCCATTATCGAATGATCCTTGCTTTTACTGTTGATTTGAAGGATATAAGAAAATACAAATTTCCAAGTGTATATGTAGATCTATTTCTATATGTACCATTTCCTATCATTTATCTCTTTTTCCCTATTTTTGAATGAGTATCTCATTGTATAAATGCTATAGCTTTCTAATAAGCCCGAATTTCAGTTGGAAAAGCATCCCACTTCCTTATTTGAATTTGTCTAGACTATTTTTGGCCTTTACTATTTTAATGAATTGCAAAAGATTTCAACTGCAGGTGTCAAAAGACTCAAGTGTATAAGATTTAAGCACACTTTTCACATAAAACAAGAATTCTCCTTATTGTGCATGTAGATATTTTCAGCATCACAGTAATGTCAGGACTGGTGTCCATTTAATTTACTTGGTCTTTGCCTCAATAGTGGAAGTTGTCTGCCACATCTTTAAGTAACGTGTTCACTTTGAAGGCACTGTAGGGGAAATGGGTGGCTCCAACCCCGTGTCTTATTAGGAAATTGAAGGCCTTTGAGAAGCCCCTGGCAGATCTTTATGTATCAATGAGCAAAACAGGATCTCATATTTAAATTTCTGTTGCTTATGAATTACCTAGTCTCAGGTATTTGTTATCACAGTACAAATGGACTAGGAGAGATTTTCTAACCTATACTGCGAAAGCTGACAAGGGAGCAGATAGAACTGAGAATACATGTGAGTCATGCCATGAATAATCCACCCTACTCTTCCACGTGAAAGAGTAGATCGGCTTTTCAGTCTGGGAGAAAACCTGGTGGGTTTTTGACTGGGAATTAGAGATTGAATATATAGTTTAATTTAAGGACAATTGGCATGTATATAATATTTAGTCTTTTCATCCTGGAACATGAGTATTGTACTTATTCTTGTCTTCTCATGTTTTTCAATAAACTGTAATTTTCTCCATAAGGGACTTCAACTTTTATTTTAAAATATTAATTCCTAGATATCTCATTGTCTTGCTGTTACTATAGTGGTATATTTGAAATACATTTATATGCACATATCTATTTATATTTATTTCCTTTTACTGATATATATGTATATTCTTGGGATCTCTGTTGAAAATGAGTTCACTTTAGGCATGTGGATTCGGATTTGTTTCTGGGATCTCTATTCTGTTCCATTGGTCTATGTGTCTGGGTTTTGTTTTGTTTCATTGGTTTTGTTGTTGTTGTTTTGGTTTGGTTTTTCTTGTGGGTTTTTTTTTTTTTTTTTTTTTTTTTTTTTTTTTTTTTTTTTTTTTTTTTTTTTTTTTTTTTTTTTTTTTTTTTTTTTTTTTTTTTTTTTTTTTTTTTTTTTTTTTTTTTTTTTTTTTTTTTTTTTTTTTTTTTTTTTTTTTTTTTTTTTTTTTTTTTTTTGTCAATACCATGCTGTTTTGGTGACTTTAGCTCTGTAGTTTAATTTGAAGTCAGATAAAACGATTCCTCTGGGTTCGTTCTTTTTGCTTAAGATAGTTTTGGTTATTCTGGGCCTTTTGTGGTTCCATATAAATTTTAATTTTTTTTATTTCTGTGAAGAATGTCATGGATATTTTGACAGGCATACACTGAATATGTAGATTACTCTGAGTAGTATGGACATTTTAACAATATTGATTCTTCCAGTCCATGAACATGAAATATAATTTTATTTTTTTGGTGTTCTCTTCAATTTCTCTCATCAGTGTTCTATAGTTTTCATTATAGAGATATTTCACTTTTTAAAGTTAATTTCTAGGTATTGAATTTTATTTGGGACTACATTAAATGGGATTACTTTTTAAATTATTTTTCAGACTGTTAACTACTGGCATATAGAAATGCTCTTGATTTTTGTATGTTGATATAATATCCTGCAATTTTACTGAATTTGTCAGTTCTAATGGATTTTTGTTAAAGTTTTTAGGATTTTTCAAATATAAAATTGTATCATCTACAAACAGAATTATTTGCCTTCTTCCCTTCCTATTTGGATAATATTATTTCTTTCTCTTTCTGATTGCTCTAGCTAGGACTTCCAGTACTTATGTAGAATATCAAGGGCAAAACGGCATCCTTGTCCCATTCTAGAAAGACATTCAGCTTTTCCCCATTCATAGCACATAGTTTCCCCTTCATAGCAAACATTTTTATTGGAAACCTTATAGGCCAGGATAGAGAGGCATGATATATTTAAAGTAATGAAAAAAACCTTTTACTTTAACATAGTATGTACAGTGAAAATATCCTTCAAACTAACTGTGGGTCTGCTATCTAAGATCCAAGATGTTGGAGACCTCAAGAGCCTGCTAGGTGCTTTATTCCCCTGAGGCTGAGCTGGTATCTAAGGTGCAAGACAAAGTCCTCTGCAATGTTTCCTCCACTCTTGGGTGTGTGTGTGTGTGTGTGTGTGTGTGTGTGTGTGTGTGTGTGTGTTTTGAGACAAAGTTTCACTCTGTCACCCTGACCAGAGTGCAGTGGTACCATCTTGGCTCACTGAAACCTCTGCCTCCTGTTTTCATGCAATTCTCCTGCCTCAGCCTACTCAGTAGCTGGAATTACAGGTGTGCACCACCACATCCAGCTAATTTTTGTATTTTTAGTAGAGATGGGGGTTCACCATGTTGGTCAGGCTGGTCTTGAACTCCTGACCTCAGATGATCCGCCCTCTTTGGCCTTCCAAAGTGCTGAGATTACAGGCGTGAGCCACTTCACCTGATCTTTTCCTCCACTCTTCTGAAGCAGAAGTAGTCTTGCCTTGTAGCTACCACAGCTGAAAATGTGCTTAGTATCACCTGAGGCCAGCAATCTCATTGTCTCACCCAAGACCCTCATCACAGTACTTGGATATCACTGCTGGTTATTCAGGACCCAAGGGCTTTTGTTAGCAGGTGGTGTTTCCAGGACTGTTTTTTCTCCTTCAAGGCATCTGTAGGGAACCAGCCCCCACATCACCCATGGGTACCGCAAGTTCGGTGGTGACAAAGGAATGAGAAAAAGACAGATTAGGAATGGAACATGTGGGACCAGGGGGCCATCACTTATAGTGGAGGCAGTGAAGGCCCCAAGCTCTGATCTCTCGCACTATTTATTGGTTACAATCACTTTGATTTATAGGGTAGGGGTGGAGTGATGGTGGGGAGTGGGTGACATGATGGTGGAGTGAATCAGTGAGCCGGAAGTGAGTCAGTGAGCCAGAACTGGTGTGTCATTCTAAAGACTGATAACAGTGGTGGTTTGGGAGTTTCACAAAACAAGACCCTGTGGTTATCTTTAGCCTATTATCTATGTGTAGCTGGTGGAACGCGGGCCTTACAAGGAGCCTACAAGTCTGGCTATGTCTTACTGCTCCAAAGGGGTTTTATGTCCTTGAGCACAGTGTTTATGGTAACAGAGCCTAGGTCACCCTGCACCAGAACGTGAGGCATGGAGAGGTTTGCCTCCCCGGAGGCCTCCCACAGTTTGCTGCGGTTCGTTGTTCCCAGTTTATACGTTACTCATAACCAATTTATGTAGGCACTCTGCAAGTCCTTTCTCCTTTGCTGTTTACCCCAGCTGACATCAGGTTCCCTTCTGGCCCACAGTATGTCTAGAAATGTCATCTGGAAACTAGGACCTGAAAAGGGGGCCTTGTGCCTCTGTTCTGTGCCCTAGCCTGCTGGGCCTAAGCGAGTAACCAAGAGACAAAACTAATGACTCATCACTCTTCACTCACCTCTCCTCAATCAGGGGGAAAGGGTATCTTGAAACCAGGATCTGTGCAGCCTGTGGTTAAGGGTGGTGTGATGCCAGGATTCCCTTAGCCTCTCTACTGGTATCCCAGTAAATTGTGCCACCCAAAGCCACTGGCCCTGGGACTATTTCACCACTAGAATTCACCTAAATGTGGCGGTCTTTGTGGCCTCAGCTGCCTATCAAGTTTATTCAAAGCCCCAAAAACACTAGTTCATGGTGACAAGTCTTCCAGGAGCTCAAGTTCTGATCGCTGGAATCAGCAATTCTTTTCTGGCTAGGGCTGGCTCAAATACTCCCTCTGTGAGCAGACCTCCGCTGAGTTTGACTCAGTTTGACTCGGTTTACTCAGGGCAGCGCTGAGTTCACTGTCTCACAACTGCTGCACTCTTCCTCTCTCCAAAGCATGGAAAGGATCGCTACACTTTGCTGCTGCTGCTGAGGCATGAAGAGGGAGGGTGCCAGCAATTCAGGACTGTTTTTTCTGCCGCTTATCCGTCTATGTTTGATGAGTTTTTAATCTTAATTATTATCTATTATTTTTCTTTTGTAAAAGATTACTTTGGTTGGTTTTCCTACCTGTCTGTTTCTCTTTGGGGAGAATCTTTATTACGGCAAGAACACAAATTCTGGAGCCAATTTGCCTGGTATACAATATGTTCCCACCATGTACTAACTATGAGAACTCAGGCAATTCACTTTTCCTCTTGATGCCTCCATTCTCTCAGCCATAAAGCTAGGGTGCAAGTGGTTTTCTACTGTAGCTTATCTCTTGGCTTACTCACTGTACCCCACTTGTCTTGTAACTCTTTCATCCCTTATTTTACAAATTTTCTCATTAAATTACCTTTATTTTTAATAGTGGTTTCTGTTTTCTTGAATGTACTCGGTCTCTCCCTTCGGTTCCCCCCTCCCTGATTTATTGACATATAATTGACAAATACAGATTGTGTATTTTCAAGGGTAACAGCATGATGACTTGAATATATGTCTACCAAAATTTGCTTTTGATTACTAAAATCAAATTAGTTAGCACATTCATCACAGTCCATAATTAACATTTTGTGTGTGTGTGGCGAGGGGTGAGGTCTCTTAAAATCTGCTTTCTTCTTGTAACCAGTCTCAAGTTTAGCTGCTCATGTCCCAAAAGCAAAATTAGACAGGCAAGCATTGGTGGGTGGGAAGAAATGTAGGTTTATTGAGGAGCCAGCATCCCAAGGAGATGGTGGACTTGCTTTGCAAAGATATTTCAATTTTCTCAGATTTGCAAAAGGGGATTTAAAGGGGAAGAGGCTTGGTAAACTATGTGTAGGAGTTAGCTGTGCAGTTCAGCATGTCTGGTTCTGATGATTATCTTGAGTGATGGGCTATATAGATGTCTAGCTAGGGTCATCTAAACTGAAACAAGATTGAAGGTGAACTGTTCAGCATTTTTTTTTTCTGGGGAGAATGTTTCACAGTCTTGGTTTTATCTCACAATTAGTTCCTAGAATTCTTAAGCAAGCACAGTAAGGCACTATAAAAGAAAGCATAGCAATTTGCTTTCAACATGGAGTGAGTGCTTCAGTTAAACTATCAAATTTCAAGTAAACAATGCAATGTAATTAATTATAGTCACCATGCTCTGCATTAGATCCCCACATCTTATTCTCTTACAATGGAAAGTTCGTACTCATTGACTAACATCTCCCCATTTCTCCATCTCCAGACCCTGGCAACCATGATTCTATTCTTTGCTTCTTAGTTCAAAGTTTTTAGATTTCACATACGAGTGAGATCACATAGTATCTGCCTCTCTGTGGTTGCCTTATTTCAATTAATATAATATTGTCTGGGTTCATTGATGTTATTACAATTTGCAGAATTTCTTTTTTATTGAATGAAGAATATTCATCTGTATCTCTAGCTATATCTCTGATATTTTCTTTATTCATTCACCTATTGAGGGACACATATATTGTTCACATTTTACATCTTAGATCATTGGAGTGCAAATATCTTTTCAGGATACTGATCTCATTTCCTTTGGAAATATACCCAGGTGTGGGACTTTTCAATTTTATGGTAGGTCTATTTTTATTTTTTTGAGAAACCTCCATGCTATTTTCCATACTGGCTGTACTAATTTACATTCTAATTAACAGCGTACAAGGGTTTCCATTTCTCCACACCTTCACCATCACTTGTTATCTCAGGTTTTTGATAATTGCCATTGTAAAAGGTATGATTTTGATTTGCATTGCCCTGATGATAAATAAAGTTAAGCATCTTTTCACATACCTGTTGGCCATTGGAAGTTTTCTTTGGAAAATTTCCAACTGAATCTTTTACTTACTTTTAATTGAGTCATTTGGTGCTTTTTTTTTTTTTTTTTTTTTTTTTTTTTTTTTTTTTTTTTTTTTTTTTTTTTTGTATTTTGAGGGATTTCTTTTGTCCCTTTAAATATTAACCTTTCATCAGATATAAGGTTTGCAACTATTTTCTCCCATTTCATAGGATGCATTTTTATGTTGTTGATTGTTTCCTTTGTTATGCAGAGGTATTTATTTTGACATAGTTCTACTAGTTTCTTTTTGCTTTTATTATCTGTGTTTTTGGTGTAATATCTAAAAAATAATTACCAAGACCAATGTTAAGGAGATTTTCCACCACATTTTCTTCAGAGAAGTTTGTGGATTCAGCTCTTACATCTAAATTTTTAAATTATTTCAAGTTAACTTTTTCTGCTTCCTTCTTTCAATTTTAAGGACACTTAAAACTCTGTTGAAATTATAATTACAATGGAATCGAATTTATACATCATTTTAGGATGAATTTTTTTATTATTTGTCCCACTTGGGCAATCTAGGACTATCTCTCTATTTAAAAAGTCCACTGACTAACCATCTTAATTTTATCTGCAACCTGAATTGTACTTTGCTATGCAATGTAACATATTCACAAATTCTGGTACTGAGGATGTGAACCTTTTGTGGGGCGCTGTTCTCCTTACCACAAGGTACAATTAATAATCACATTGTGACCCAGGTATTTACATATTTTTTCATGCAACTAATTCCATATGATCATCCTAATTATGTGTGATATCAAGTGCATTTTTTCTTTCTAGACAGATTTTATCAAGTGGAAAAAGCACTCTTAAAACCCAGTTTGGTAAATCTTACATCAATACATTTTATGTTAAAATCATCTCTGTATTATTCTATTAATAAATCTAATTTGTAGATGGGGGTGTGTGTGTGTGTGTGTGTGTGTGTGTGTGTGAATTTGGTTTGTTTATATTATTTAGGGATTTTGTATCTACATTCATAAGTGTCATTGGTTTTTATTTTATTTGGCAATTCTTCTCTGGTAATAAAAGTTATGCTACCTTGTAAATTTTATTTAGGATATTCCAACTTTTCTATTCTTTGAAAGAACTTTAAGTTAATTCAGATATTTCATTTAACCTTGAATAAGTCTTGGAAAATTCTAATTTTCTAAAAAGAAATTCCATTTTATCTAACTTTACAAATGTATTGGCATACAATTGTTTAAACTAAATATTATGTGTTTTTTTCAAATACTTGCCCTGTTTTAATTATTACCTTATTTTTAATTCACTATGTTGCTTTCTGTACTTCCTTTTTCATCCCTTATGACTGAGTTTTATCTATTTTAATATTGTTTTGAGAGAAAACCCTTTGGCTTATTTGATTCTTACTATTACACATTTTTTTTCTATTTTACTTCTACTCTTTCATTAATCATTTTGGAGCTGGGCATGGTGGCTCATTCCTGTAATCTCAGCACTTTGGGAGGCTGATGTGGGCAGATCACCTGAGGTCAAGAGTTCAAGACCAGCCTGACCAAAATAGAGAAATCCCTTCTCTACTAAAAAATACAAAATTAGCCAGGCATGGTGGCACATGTCTGTAATTTCAGCTACTCAGGAGGCTGAGACAGGAGAATCTCTTGAACCCAGGAGGTGGAGGTTGTGATGAGCCAAGGTCATGCCATTACACTCTAACCTGGGTGAAAAGAACAAAGCTTGTCTAAAAAAAAAAATGAAATAACAAAGGGGATGTTACCACTGAACCCACAGAAATAAAAATAACCATTAGAAACTACTACAAACACATTTATGCATAAGAACTGGAAAATCCATAAGAGACAGATAAATTCCTGGATACATACACCCTTCCAAGACTGAACCAGGAAGAAGTTGATTCCCTGAACTGAACAATAATGAGCTCTGAAATTGAATCAGTAATTTTGCTAAAATTCAACATTCTTTTAAAAAAAAAAAAACTTTCAACAAACTAGGTTTTAAAGGAGCATACCTCAAAATAATAAGAGCTACGTATGTCAAACTCACAGCCAACTGTGAGTTTCCATACTGAAAGAAAAAAAGCTAGAAACATCCCCCTAGAAGACTGTTACATGACAAGGATACCCTATCTCATCACTCCTATTCAATATAGTATTGGAGTAACTTGCCAGGCCAATCAGGCAAGAGAAAGAAATAAAGGGCATCCAAATAGAAAGGGAGGACATCAAACCATCCCTGTTAGAAGATGGCATGATTCTATTATCTAGAAAACCTCATAGTCTCAACCCAAAAGCTCTTTAATCTGATAAACAACTTCATTAATATTTCAGGATACAAAATCTATGTACAAAAATCAATAACTTTCATACACAACAACAATAGTTAAGCTGAGAACCAAATTAGGAATGTAATCCCATTCACAATTGTCACAAAATGAAAAAAAAAGACCTAGGAATACAGCTAATATGGGGAATAAAAGATTTCTACAATGAGATTACAAATACTGTTCAAGGTAATCCCAGATTACTCAAACAAATGGAAAAACATTTCACGCTCGTGGACAGGAAGAAACAATATCATTAGAATGGCCATACTGCCCAAAGCAATTTACAGATTAGATGTTATTTGTACAAAGTTAGAAATGATATTTTTACCAAACTACAAAAAACTATTTTAAAATTTATATGAAACCCAAAAACAGCTCAAAATTCTAAGCAAAAAGAAAAAAGTGAAAGGCTTCAAACTATACTAGCACTATGAACCAAAACAGTATAGTACTAGTACAAAAACAGTAGAACAGAAAATAGAGCACAAAAATAATGTCACACAGCTAGAACCATCTGATATTTGACAAAGCTGACAAAAATAAGCTGTTGGAAAAGGACTCTCTATTCAATAAATGGTGCTGAGTTAACAGAGTAGTCATATGCAGAAGACTGAAACTGGACCTCTTCCTTACACCACACACAAAAATCAACTCAAGGCAAATTGAGGACTTAAAGGTTAAACCCCAAACTACAATAACTTAGAAGGCAACCTAGGCAATACCATTCTGTATTTCCAGTCTAAGGACTGGCAAAGATTTCATAATGAAGATGCCAAAAGCAGCTGTAACAAAAGCAAAAATTGACAAATGAGATATAATTAAAGAGCTTCTGAACAACAACAAAAAACTATCGACAAAGTAAGCAGACAGCCTACAGAATGAGAGAACATTGTGACAAGCTATGCATCTAACAAAGGTCGAATATCCATCATCTATAAGGAACTCAAACAAATGTACAATAAAAAAATAATAAAATAAAATGTCGGCAAAGGACTCCAACAGACACTTCTCAAAAGAAGACATGCATGCAACCAACAAAGACATGAAAAAAAGCTCAGTATCACTGATCATTAGAGAAATGCAAATCAAAACCACAATGAGATGCAATCTCACATCAGTCAAAATGGCTAGTATTAAAATATCAAAAAATAAATAACAGATGCTGGCGAAGTTGTTCAAGAAAGGAATGCTTATACACTGTTGTTGGGATTGTAGATTATTTCAACCATTGTGGAAAGTCGTATGGTGATTCCTCAAAGAACTAAAAACAAAACTACCATTTGACCCAGCAATCCCATTACTGGGCATATACCCAGAAGAATATAAATCATTCTACCCTGAAGACACATACACATGTATGTTCATCACAGCACTACTCACAATAGCAAAGACATGGATTCAACCTAAATGCCCATCAATGGTAGATTGGATTTAAAAACTGTGGTATGCATACACCATGGAATATGATGCAGGCATAAGAAAAAATTAGAATATGCCCTTTGCAGGAACATGGATGGTGCTAGAAGCCATTATCCTCAGTGAACTAATGCAAGAACAGAAAAACAAATATTTCATCTTCTCACTTCTAGGTGGGGACTAAATGATGATACCATATGGACACACAGAGGCAAACAAGACACTGGGACCTCCTTGAGAGTGGAGGGTGGGAGGAGAAAGAGTAACAAAAATGTAATTATTCTTTACTAGTCTTAGTACCTGGGTGACAAAATAATCTGTACGATACATTCCTTGTGACACAAGTTTGCCTACAAAACAAACCTTCCCATGTACCCCTGAACCTAAAAGTTAAAAAGACAGTTACAATAAAAAGGGCTTTATTTAATTCAAGAACAAAATGAAATGACTAGGCTACTAGCTTGTGGCCTGTGGCATAATGTCAACATATACTTAAGATAAAAAATAATGATCCAAGTACTATTGTACTTCCCTCTATACGGACAAAGTAAAAATCTTCTAATACTGATAGGAGAATAACAAGTTTCTTTTAGTGGCAAGCACAGGAAACTAATTCTAGTCTTTTAGCAAATTGTCAAGTACACTGAAAGGGTTCTGTTGTTTCTCACAGTTTTGAAGAATGATTTTGATAGCCAAGATTCAGGAAAGGCTGCAATTATGGTGGATGTGGAACTCTAGCAGCAGAAAATTGTGAATGTTCTGCCTCAAATTTTGACATTGACATGATTTGACTCTGAATACTCTCAGTCTTAGTTTAAAGGTCTTTAAATACCATGAAGAGAATTGTATTTGGTCTATGGATCAGTCAGCTATGGTTACATATTTGTTCATTTAATTACCTGTACTGATTTTCTTTCCGTTACGAGGTTGTTTCAAGGAAAAGGAGAATTATTATAAATTAGATGGCTACCCCAAGAAGAGTTTACTGTAGGTTGATAGTAAAAGTCTATGATTTCAGTGAAGTTCAAGAGAAGTGGGAGATGATAAAGAGTAATTTAAACCATTTCACCATCCATTGAGACTCCATTTTTCTTAAAATACCTTATGCTGGAAATAAGTGATATAAAGAAGAGTACACCCAAGGCCCAATTTGCCCTTCTGCTCTCCCTTCCCACCAGGCCTAATGCTACATTTGTACATCTCTGTACAACATCTATAAGGCATACTTCCAGAGTGTCTGCTTTTGATAATCATCAAATTTAGGCAAGCCAGTATCTGCAGATCAGGTATAGAAAGTGTGTTGGGAAGGTATATGAGTAAAATAGTATGGTGATTCATGCAAAAGAGAAAGGGAACTAAGAGAAGAAATCATGAACTAAGTAATACTGTAGCATTTTGATAGATGGCATACAGAAATTATTGGCCATTTGCCATAAATCGTTCTTACCGTTTTGGGCATATAACTAATTTCTCAGTCTCCCTTGCAGTTTGATATGGTTATTTGACAGAGTTAGAGCCAATGGAACATGAGAGAAAATGTTGTGCCGTACTACTAACATTTTTATATAAGCTCCTTTCTTATTATTTTTTTCATATAACCCATTCTTATGGCAACCACCAAGCTGTACTTGGAAGATGTATGTTGACTATGGTAGAGCTGCTATCATCCTGGGTCCCTGAATAACTGTGAAGCAGAGTATTCCAACAACATAGAACCACTCTAAACTGTTAAATCCATGGTGTATTAGTCTGTTCTCACGCTGCTATAAAAAACTGCCTGAGACTGGGTAATTTATAAAGGAAAGAAGCTTAATTAACTCACAGTTCCACATTGCTGGGGAGGCCTCAGGAAACTTACAATCATGGTGGAAGGCAAAAGAAAAGCAGGCACCTTCTTCACAGGACAGCAGGACAGAGTGAGTATAAGCAGGAGAAATGTCAGATGCTTATAAAACCATCAGACCTCAGGAGAACTCACTCATTAACATGAGAACAGCATGGGGGAAACTGCCCCTATGATCCAATTACTTACACCTGATACTGACCTTGACAAGTGGGGAATATAACAATTCAGGGTGAGATCTGGCTGGGGACACAAAGCCCAACCATATCATATGGGAAATTAACTTTTAATATGTTGGGTGTTTATATATATATTTAATCTATTTGTTAACACAGCCTACTTTCCCTTATGTCGAAATTAGTACCAGAAAAATGGAACTACTATAAGAAAAGTCTAAAGCATGCATCACTGGCTTAATGGCTAGGAAAATATTAAGCAGACTGGGAAAATAGGCTCCCAAGTTTTATAAAATATTTGACAAAACCATCTTTCAGTATTTTTGAAGCTAAAACAAAGGTATATGAGCCTGTATCTCTAGCAGAACTGATTATAAAGAGACAAAATATTAGTACTAATGTGTCACTAAGGGTTGACAATTACTTGCTACCATTAGCAACAGGAAGCCTAGTTACTGAATGATCCTGCGGAACAAAGCTGTGAGACAATCTGGTCCACTTAGGCAAGGACTAACATGCGAGAACTAAAAAAAAAAAAAGCTTTTTCTCTCATGTAAACTGCTGTATTTCGGAATCTGTTGGCTATACTATCATAGCCTTTATTTTAACCAACCAGGTGGGATAGTAAAGAGTATCAACAAAAGCATGGAATTGACTTAGAAGCCCCCCAAAAATATCAAGGCATTTTGTTTGTCTAGACCACAGTTAGGCAAACTATGGCTTAGGGCCAACTGAAGCCTTCGGCCTGTTGTTTTCTTCAATAATGTTTTTCTGGAATACAGCCATGGACATTCATTAATTGATTATCTGTTATATAGGTATTGTCTGTTGTATTGTATATGACATATTGAGTAGTTGCAACAGAGACTACATAGTCTGCAAAGCAAAAGATATTTACTATCTGACTCTTTACAGAAAAAGTTTGCTGACCCCTAATCTAGTATGTGTATTATAAATATGAGAGGGAATGGGAGATAATGCCCAAGAATATTTGCAAAAGACAGTGTTGAAGGTCTTAAAAATCAGAATGAATAGGGCAATGGGGAATTATTACAAGTAATTGAAAAAGCAAGTTATGCCCTTAAATATATCCAGAAATGACACTGTAAGATGACATTGACAAACTAGAGTGGTCAAGGATAATAAGGATGTAAACGAACTATCGAAAATTAGCTCATAAGTGAGAATGGTTGGAGAATCTATAAATATTTAGTCTATAGAAGGGAATATTTAAGGAGTACAATATGTAAATATTTAAAAGCTGGACTGATGGGAAAATATTCAACTTATTTGCAAATATTCAATTAATCACAGGACAGTTTTCCTCTGAAAAAGACTCTTGAATACAGCCAAATTGGGATTCTTTAAATGATCAAATCAGGTAAGTCGGAATATACTCTAACAATGTCCATCGCAAAACCATGTCCTCTTTTTTTTATGTTGAAATTCCTTGTTATATTTTCTCATTAATCCACTGCAATCATATTCTCATTATCACTACCACTTCACTGAATTTGCTTCTTCCAAGGTCACTAGTAGCATTTTTATTAAAAAATTAAATGAATATTTTTCAGGCATTTACAGTATTCATGACCTACTTTTAAAAAATTGCCTTTTACTTTGATTTGTAACACTAATATTACTGATTTTCTTTTCTCTGTGTACATTGCATGTTGATCTTCTTCAGAGGAGTCTATTTTGTTGATCTTCCATTATGATAGCTTTATTCTCTTCATTCTACCCCATCTCATTGGCTAATGATGCTTATTCTAGAAGGGAGATGCTAAAGCCATGGTGCATGATGTTTTAAAAGTTTTAAAATAATTCATGATTTTAAATGGTTTTAAGATTAAGTTTAAAGAAGAAGCTGTCCCTGTCAATGACTTTAAATTTATTCATTTAAAACTTAAGTGTGCAATTGGCACTTTCCTTGGTGCTCAAGACGTAATAGTGGGTAAGTAAAGATACGTGAATTTCTGACACTTATAGAATTTTCATTCTAGTTGAAAGGAAAGAACAGAAGTAAACAAAAATTTGGATAATCATGAATATTTCACAAAGAGCTAAGCACTACAAAGAAAGTAGACTGTAGTAATTACACAGTGGATAGCTGGGAAAATGACTAATTTAGATAAGATGATCAGATATGATTTCTAGGAGACCTGAATAATGAGAACCTGGGACTTTTGACCTGAGGTCTGCATAATGAAAAGGAACTAGTCGTGTTAAGAAGTGGGTGAGTAGTATTGCTAGTGGATTCAATAGTGCATCCAAAGGCCTGAAGGTAGGAGTGAGATTGGCATGTTGAAGGAACAAACAGAAAGAACAGCATGTAGTTCACAACAGGGAAAGTAATAGTGGGTGAAGACAGAAACATTATCTAAGCCAGATTATGTTGGACCATGTAGGCTAGGGTGTAAAGTTTGAAGTATCTATAAATGCAATAAAAGGAGCCATTGGAAGAGTTTTTAACATGATTTAACATGATATTACATTACCTGGATTTATTTTCTATTTTTCAGATGATACAATTTATGTAACTCTTTTTGACTTTGTTGCAATGAAATTTAGATCTGCAAATTAGCTGACTGTGGTGGGATATATCTGTGGTCCCAGCTACTTGGGAGGACAGGTGGCAGGATCACTTAAGCCCAGGAGGTAGAGGTTACAGTGAGCCAAGATTGCACCATTGCACTCCAGCATGGGTGAGAGAGTGAGATCCTGTCTCAATGAAAGAAAAATAGTTCTACAGTAAATGCTTGTCCACAGGATATGGATTAACTTATGACTTCATGCATTTTATTGTATTATTGGTATTTATTTCTGGAATAAAGATTTTCATTTATATGTAGCTTCTGTTGTAAAGTGTTTCAAAGTATTTTGAATCATATACTACATCCTTATTGTATATAAGAGCGTTGGATGTGGATTGAATAACCTACATACAAGTGCTGGTTCTAACAGTGAGTTATTCATATACATTTAAGATAACTATCCAAACTCTTTGGTCTTAATTCGCTCTCAAATTGAGGAAATTAGCAACAATTATTTCTGTACCTCTCAGGAATATTGTGTGGAGGAAACAGACATATATGTATATGGGCAAATAGTCATAAGCTATACATATTTATTATATATTTCTTGAGTTCCTTTTATGGGAAACATTTACATATTAAAGTTTGGAGACTTAAGATGTAGTTTTAGAAAAATGATCTGGATTAACTTTTGTTGTAAACGTGCTACTAAACATTTTACATCCATGTACGTTTCATACAGAGAAGGAAATACTGGATGTCTTCTCAATTGTATGAATCTTCCTAAGATTTTTTAATGTGGTATCTGAATCTCCTGATAAACATATGAAATTTGCATCAAGAGTTCAAGTTCAAAGTTAAAATTAGGAGCAAAGTTTGAAGGTCTTTGTAAGCACCCTCATTAGAGTTACTGCTAATGGCTATGTGTAAATTTACTTAATATATTATTCAGTTTGATATCAATCTTGTCTGTTGTCATACACTTTTGAAACAAAGAATGCATTGCAACTCTCAAGAATATACCTTTAGGCAACAATGGAAAAGTCACTTGACATCTATAGCCTTCATGCTTTTAAAAATATTTAAACTTTAGGTAAATTGCATAAGAAATTTTCAATTTTTATAATTTTCAATAATTATCTTATTTTTATCCAGTTACTGTATATGTTTTTGCTATGAAACACTGTCAACCCCATGTGTACATTATTTTAATCCTAGATGGGAGTATCTTTGGTTTTTTTTGTTGTTGTTTTGTTTTTTTTTTAAAGATGGGGTTTCACCATGATGGCCAGGCTGGTCTTGAACTCCTGACCTCAGGTGATCCACCCACCTCAGCCTCCCAAAGTGCTAGGATTATAGGCATGAGCCACCGCACCCGGCCTTTCTTTGTAAATATTAATATTTCAGTGGTGGCCAGTGAGAGAATTCCTTAGAACTCATGTTCCCTGTGAGCCGCATTTTGGAAACCCCACTGACTTATAGAAAATGACCACCTAAGCACTGATTGCAGTCTTCAGAACTATTACATGTACATTGATTAATGTCTCTCTATTTGGTAAAGGTCAAAATTTAGGTGCATTTTCACACCATTCCAAAATTTAAAAACCTTATTTCATAACACTTCATGCTTTGTACATTGCTTTGGTTTTTTTTTTTTATCTTATCTATAATTCCCTCCAATAACCACTTCTTGCCAATGTTAATGCTACTTGTAATTGAAGGCTTAGCCATTTCTACCAGTATTTTGTATGTGTAGAATAGTTATAAGTAGATCTTTCCCTTCGTGGATCTCTCTTTTCCTCATGGTTGTTTATTGCTTGTTGTTGCCAAAGCTGTCACTTAGCAGTGGTTGGGGCCTGAGAAAAAAAACTGGGGAGAGCTGATTAGTAAAATAATCCACAGAAGGAAGCCACCCTATAGGTTTGAAGTCAGAGACCCCCTGGAATATTGACAGAAAATAATATTAGGGTACAACATGCATGCCGTCACCCTAAGTAAATAGAACATAGTATAGCCACATTGTTGCTCTGCCCCAAAAATGGCCTATTTCAATTACTGAAAACTCTTAAAGATAGATATTGAATTATATATATTCACACCTCAGATTGTCTGATATTTATATGGTAAATATGAGGCCTTCCTACATACATGCTGAAATCAAGTATAGTATCATTCTGAGACATTGCATACCACGTGTTTGCATTCTTTTCATAACATCACTGCTCATTTTCTTCATAGAAATGAATCCCAAAATAAAGTTTTTCTACCTAAGTTATAAGCTTCTCAAGGGCAGAAATTGCAGATTGGTTTTCTTAGAGAGTAGACTTTGAGATGGAGACCTGTATGCAATACGTTTATTAGGGGGTGTTCTCACACATGTGAAGAAGTGAAAGAAGTAGGAATAATTGGAGGGAAGAGTTTAATTGCCATACAGTTGCAGCAAAAGCTTCAGCTCATCATGAAGTGAGCACTTGAACTGGGATGACCATTCAGAGTTGTGTACATTTTAGGAAAGATAGCCGCACATTGATACTCCAGCAAACAATCCCTTTTTGTGTGTAGGCTTCTTCTGCAAAGATGGGATGACCCTGGGCAAGCTAGCTGTTTTCAGACAAGAACAGATTTCAGAGAGAGTCTTGGCTGCTAAATAGCAGTTGCCAATACTATAATAGCAACTGGAGCAATGAGGTTTTTCAGTCCTAAAGTTGGTCTGAAAGTCTAGGCAGTATACCATAGAATTCATTACAACAGGCTTGAATGACTGACTGACTTCTATAACTCCCATAAAATTTGCTGAATTGCTGGAACATTGTAGGCACTCAAATAGTCATTGAATGAGTAAGTTAATATAATAATGTGGTGATAAACATGAAATAGATATACAGACACATACTAAACAGTGATAAATGGTAATTATTACTATTATTTTTGTTAAAATCCATACTGGAAAACAAAATAATTGCTTTTTTCTTTATTCTAAGAATATTTTTATACAGGTCCAAATAATTCAAGTAAGCCATTTATTATCATTTTGTATCTTATTAGATATATTAGTCAGGTTATGGAAAAAAACAGATAATATACTGAAACAAGGAAATGAAGACAATTAACAGCAACCAACTTGATACAATAACACATCATAAGGCTTGCCACAGCAGGAAGCCATTACTACCCCTAGGCCTGAAAGGCAGGCAGAGAGAGTAATTATTACAATGCAGAGATAGCAGCAACTGGATTTCTAAGAGAGGTCTGTGACTTTTGGTAGAGGGGCAGTCATTATCAATACAAAGCCCATGAAAGAGGGAACCTAGGGAATGAATCCCCCAAACCTCATTCTATATCCACTCTTAATCTTTTGCAATGAAGATAGAAATCTTGATGGTAAGAGCTTCACTTGGAGCACCCTGGTTATCTACTTTGTGAAGAGGGAGAAGGGAACCGAGGTGAGAATACGTAGATTAATGGGCTGTGGTCCATGGCCTGGCCTTCTAATCTGGGATCTGGAAAGACAAGCACTAGAAAACTGAAGACAATGAGGTCTATGGAAGAGGCATGTTGATAGACATATGGGAGCAGATAAAAGTATGAAAATATTTTAATGTTCACCAGAAATCATTTATTACAGATAGGTACTGCAAACCAAGTTGATGAAATGACTTATCAGTTGACCTTACTGGCCTTTCTCATTAGCCACACCAGAGGTATCATAATGTACATGTGAATGGAGTGGTCATGGTAGCAGAGATGGAGGCTGTATGTATTTCCAACAGCATAACCTTCCACAAACCTAGCTATTATTATCTCTGAATGTCCAGCTTGTCAGCAACATAGACCAAAGCTGAGCCCGTACTAGGACACCGTTATTCAAGGAGACCAAATGACCTTGGGGTGGCAAGGTTGGCTACATTGGGCCCTCTATTTTGGAAAGGCCAGCAGTTGATTCTCACAAACATACATACTTATCTAGCCGTAAGTTTGCCTTTTCTGCTTGTAGAGCCTTAGCCAGCACTTAACATCTGTGAGCCTATACAACTCCTGATCCATAGACTGGGTATCTCACACAGCATAGCATCTGACCACACTGCCCACTTCACGGAAAATGAGGTCCAGGAGTGGGCTCCTGGCCGTAGGTTCCGCTGACCATGTCACGTAACACACCATCCAGGAACAGCTGACCTCACAGGACACTGGAACTACTTTCTAAAGATGCAACTGAAGAGAAAACAGTCAGGAGAAACAGTCTGATTGATTGAGATGTCATCCTTTTAAATGCAATGTATTTTAGTGTATTTATTAAATCAGCAGCCTCTATATGACACTGTGTCTCCCTTGTGAAAGCTTATGTGTCTGGAAACAAAGTTTGTCAACAGGATTGGCCCCACGCCACCTTTCCCTATGATCCACTGGGAAATTGTGTGCTTCATATCCTCATAATTTTAAGCTCTAGAGTTTGGAAGGCCTTGTTCACAAAAGGGACACATTCTTGCCAGGAGAAACAAATAACAGCAATTGATATTCCTGTGCCCAAGGAGAAGCAGATGAGAAGAGGAATTGCCATATGGGAATGTATAAGTGATTCTGATCATCAGGATGAGTTGGGGCTGCTTTTCTCCATTGGAGCCAAAAGGGATTACATGTGAAACACAAGGGATCCACTTGGATACCCCTTTGTATTCTCTTGCCCCATTGTAACTATGAATGGACTTCTGCAGCGAACCCAGACCAAGAAGCTCTGAGAGCACTCAGGAATGAAGGTTTGGGTCACACCAGGTAGACCATCAAAACCTGATGAGGAAATAGCTGAGGGCATCTTGTCCTTCGCTTCTTTCATCTCCCAACCTAGCTCCAACCACTTAGCCACTAACAATCTCTACTGGATCTCACTCCAAAATATATCTTAAATCCATCTAATTGCTGTCATCTCCACTCCTACACCTCCCTCTAAGCCGTGATTGTATCACACTTGCATTACTTCAAGTCTCCTAAATAGTTTCTTATCTCTCTCTTCTGCTGCCATCCACGACCCCAAGAGTAACCAAAATGATTAAAATTATATAGGTCAAATTTTTCACCTATTTAAAATATTTCTGTGACTTCCACTAATTTTAACATAAAACTTCAGTTTCTAACATGGACTACAAATCTCTGCATGATCTCGTTGTTGCCTGTTTCCATCCACATCTTCTATGATCTCAGTCATAGTGCACTAACCATTCAAGCCTTACTGACTTCTTTGACGGTGTGAGGCTATGCACATGTTCTTGCCTCAGGGTCTTTGCACCAGCTGTCTCTTTTGTGTGCAAATTCTTCTTGTAGAATCTTTGCATAGCAGGGCTTTCATTTACCATTTAGTTCTGAGTAAAATGTCATCGATTTACTAATGCATTTCCTGCCTATGCAGTGTGAAGTATTAAAGGAGGTTTCTTTTTTCCTCACAACTCATGGTTATTTTTTCTCAATAACCTGTTTTTTATTATCTGTGTATTTTTTGAGATTTTAAAATTATCTATCACCTCAAATAGACTTTAAGATTGATGAGTTCAAGAAGTGTTTCCCTTGTCTGTCATTAAATGCTCAGTGCCAAACACAACAAGATATTAGGTAGATGCTCTAAAAAAAAATCTGTTTAGTGAATGAATTTGGTCACTGCGCAATAGAAGACACTTTTGTATGCACAAACCATTTTTCCTAAAGAAAAATGATATTTTTTTCTTTAAATTTAATTTTGATAGAGATAATTGGAGAATATTATACATAGTAGTTCAATTTTGGCTTTGTAAGGGAGATGCTATTTTATCCTCCATAGAGGCAGTAAATCACAATTCACAAGAAAGATTTTCTGGGCAAAATTACAGCAGGGAGTATGGAGAAAATAAAGACAGAGGTATAATAATCCTGGAATGCTTTTCTTTATGAGAATCCAATTATGTATCATATTTTTACTCTGAAAATTTAACCAGTTTATTAGTGAAATTTTAGAATATATATTTATATGATTTAGAGATAATAAACATTTCCACCTAAATTTACTATTCTCCAGTTTTTCTTTTGGAGTAAATTGGATGTATAATTCTGTATTTTGCTTTATTCCCTTTTATATCATATCATTTCCCCATATTTTCTCAAATAAAATTTAAAGGTCTGTCTTTTAAGTGATCATATGAACGTGCCATATTTATTTTAACCTATCTCTTTATACTCAAATGTTTAAATTGTTCTCCGTTTTTTAATACAGTTTTGAACTTTTATAGTTTCATCATAATTTTGAATTTATGAAACAGTGCTGGGAGGAACATCTTTATTAATTAACATATATACATATTTCTGATTACTTCGTTATTGTGTAGTCCTCAAAGTGTAATTTCAGTGTCATAATGCTTGAAGATATTTGAAGGCTGCTATCGATTGATATTTATTTTCATAAATTCATAAATTTTGTGCAAATTTACAGTAGCACTAGCATTATTTGGTACACTTTTCATAATACCTATCCATCATTAAGCATCATTATCATTTTATATCCTTCATAATTTAATAGATGACATATTGCATATCATTACTATTTTGTTTTATATTTACATGATTACAATTTCAATGGTTTATTTTATACTATAAAATTCTGTTTTGTCATGCATATGGCAATTACTTTGGTTTACTTTCTACTTTTTAAGTCAGAATCTCAGTTTTTTCTTATTCATATTTAGTTTCAATTTTAAAATAAACGCTTCTTAATTTTGCAACCAAGTAGTTTATAAAGTGAAAATTCTCTTTCCCCATATATATATATTTCTTTAACATTTTTCTTGATGTTAATATTTTATTTTACTTTATATGACATGTTTTGAGAATTTACCAATCTTGAATTGACAGGCCAGGTTTCTTATTGTAGATACACCATATCTTTCTGTGTGACCTTGAAAAATAGAGAACAGATTTTATTCTAACACAGAGACGGCCTGTGTCCACCCATTCATCCATTTGTTCATCTATTCATTCATAAGTCTATTATTTTCATGCGTACCTCATGGGAAGACCTTGAAAATTTTCTATCTCTGTCTCTCTCCAAAAGCTGCTGGATGCCTGAAATTGAACCATTAATGAATCATTTTAGAGATGATTGGTCTGGGAAAAAAAGGCTATCAAAATGTTCACCAGTAAAGAGTCAAGCAACAGGCAAGTATCTATCTCTATCTTTTCCATCTGTTCTTTCACTCCTTTTCCGTACACCAAGAAAGGCATTGGGAAATCCCAGGACTCCTCATTCTTTCCTCTTATTTCATAGCCTTTTGATTAATATTGGGAGGACCATGGTGAGGTTTCATGTTTATTTTGGAAGTTGGGGACAGTTGTTTTTCTCATCAGTTATAGGTAAGAAACACAGGGTACAATTTATTCCATTCTTAGCCATCTCATGATGAATTAGGGTAGAAGGGGTCCTACTACCTTTCTCTTGAATGAGAGCACTTTCTTCTTCTCAGTTACGTGTGTTTCTGGGGCCTGGATGAGTTTTTACCAGGGCTGGGACTGGGGTGACAGAATCTCATAGGACCCAGGTTAGGGTGAGACAAGTGAGTGAATTGTGAAAATGCTGGATATATTTAAATTTTTGTCCATGATGGATTTTTTCATTGATTTAGAATTACTTAAATATTGCATTGATTACTGAGTTGTTTTGACGGTCTCTACCTTCTGTGCCCAAGTTGAGCACCTCAGTTGCCTCATCCTAGTCCTAGTATAAGCTTTGTTCCCTAGAGATGGAGGAGGCTAGCATCATATGTGGGCTTCTCTGATTCCTCCGTGATTAACCAAAGCTAGATGATCCCAAAATCCACTCTCAACTGTCGCATTTGGAGCAAGTTTTGGTCTTCCTTCCATATCCATCTGCTTTAGCACTGGGTGTATTCCACCTGTGTGAGTGAATGTCCTGTTCTGTCTAGATTCTATGACCACTCAGTGGTTATCAGCCATTTGCAATGGAGGCAGAATAGTAAAACAATAGTGAAAGGAACCATGTGCTTCAGAGACCTCCATGGGCTTATTTAGTTTAGGAATTTGTGGCAGGTGTGGTTGCAGGTAATGGGAAGCAGGACACTTTCTTCCAAGGCTCTGAAGCTGCAGAGGCCTGCAAAAGGTACACTGTTACAGGGATTCTCAACATTCGTTACACGTTACGGTTACCTGGAGAGCTTTAAAAATGCAGGGCAAGGCTGGGTGCAGTGACTCACATCTGTAATCCCAGCTTTGGGAGGCCAAGGCCAGAGTATTTTCCCCTACTCTGACATTTATTAAATGTAGTTCTTCTTCTGTTGAGATGTTTGGAAGGTGGTGAGATATGGGATGCCAGGGCTGTTACTTTTTTTCTACATTTTGGAATTATTAATAAAATAATATTTCTGAAACACAGCACTAAGGTCAAAAGATTACCACTGGGAGATTTGGAGTCAAGATGATTACCTAGGGATATGTTGATGAATATTTTTGTTGTATTTCACAGTGAGATAGTGGGAATTTACCTGGCATTTCCACTAAATTGCTGCATGAACTTGGGGAGGTCCCATCCCTTCTTGGGCCTAAGTTTTAATGTCAACATACTGGAATTGAACCAGATAATCTCAAAAATTCCATCCAACCTATAATCCCAGCACTTTGGGAGGCCGAGGCGGGTGGATCACAAGGTCAATAGATCGAGACCATCCTGGTCAACATGGTGAAATCCCATCTCTACTAAAAATACAAAAATTAGCTGGGCATGGGGGCATGCACCTGTAGTCCCAGCTACTCGGGAGGCTGAGGCAGGAGAATTGCTTGAACCCGGGAGGCAGAGGTTGCAGTGAGCCGAGATTGCGCCATTGCACTTTAGCCTGGGTAACAAGAGCGAAAATCCATCTCAAAAAAAAAAAAAAACCAAACAACAACAACACAAAACTTCCATCCAACTCAAGCTATGGTTTGTTGATTTATTACTAAGATTACATGAATTAATGCATGCAGGTTTTGCTTTATACCTAAAGAAAACAACTTTTGACAATGAATTCAGCATAGCAATGCTATGATGTTACTATCTTTATATTTTTAAAACTGTATTTCTTCTAAATAACTTAATGCTCTCTGAAATTTAGAATTATCTCAGAAGCTTAGTCTAAATTTATAATTTTTTTTGAAAAGCAGTCTCGCTCTTGTCACCCAGGCTGCAGTGCAGTGGTGCAATCTCAGCTCACTGCAGCCTCCGCCTCCAAGGTTCAAGCGATTCTCCTGCCTCAGCCTCCCAAGAAGCTAGGATTACAGGCATCCACCAGCATGCCCAGCTAAATTTTTGTATTTTTAGTAGACACGGGGTTTCGCCATGTTAGGCAGGCTGGTCTCAAGCTCCTGACCTCAGGTGATCCATCTGCATCAGTCTCTCAAAGTGCTGGGATTACAGGCATAAGCCACTGTGCCTGGCCATCTAAATTTTCTCTCAATTTTCACCATATGTGACCAGTGGTTGTAGAAAAGTTATTTTTCTTGTTTCACAGATTTTTTTAAAAAAGGCAATTAAATCACATTCTTCAAGGCATTAAGGGATAAAAAATAGAATTAAGTACTAGGATTCAGTCAGCATGGTGGAGAGGACGAATGAGCCACGTAGAGGCTACTGGAAGCTAGAGTTGGGTATGGGGTATGTGGACATCACATATGTGGGGTTGGTTGTGAGAGAGCTACTTGAGAGGAAGAGAGAGACTGTAGGCAGCAGCATTCAGGATGGTCGTGAGTCTGTCTGCCCAGCCCAGACTGTAAGAACCTGTGTAAGAATTAGCTGGTAAGTGTGTACATGGGCCTAATAAGTCTTCAAACTTAACTTTTTATCTGGTATCTTATTTTATTATAAAAGTCCTACAGCAATAATTATAGCTCAGACTAAGCAAGAACCTATGTCAAAAACTGTGTTTTATATTTTATATACATTATCTTGGTTAAATACTCAAAGCTACTTACTATAATTATGTTTATTTTACATCTAAGAAAGCTAGAGTTCATAGAAGTTAAATGTCTTGGACCAGGTCACACAGCCTGTAAGTGGTGAAGCTGGCAACTGAATCTAGATCTGTTTCAACTCAAATCTTCCCTTTACAAAATTTCTCTAGTAACTGGTATTCGGTTTATAGTACTATCATTTTTGCCTACATATTTTATTGCTTTTTAGAAAATTCAATTTCTTTATGAAAATTTTCAGAACTCTGTCCCTTGACATTGTGTCAGTGTCAATAATAACTGATATTGTCACTAGACCCATGATTCTTCAAAAGGTAAAGAGACTTATCTGACTTTTTGTCCTGTGTGTACAGGGAACTTACTTTCACAGCTCAAAATTGTTGCATGAGGTCTATGGCAGCGGACAGTTTGTGATGGTTAATACTGGGCATCAACTTGATTGGATTGATGGATGCAAAGTATTGATCTTGGGTGTGTCTGTGAGAGTGTTGCCAAAGAAAATTAACACTTGAGTCAGTGGGCTGGGAAAGGCAGGCCCACCCTTAATCTGGGTGGGCACCATCTAATCAGCTGCCAGCTCGGCTGGATGATTAAGCAGACAGAGAAATGTGAAAAGAGAGACTAGTGTAGCCTCCCAGCCTACATCTTTCTCCCGTGCTGAATGCTTCCTGCCTCAAACATCAGACTCCAAGTTCTTCAATTTTGGAACATGGACTGGCTCTCTTTGCTCCTCAGCCCACAGACAGCCTATTGTGGGACCTTGTGAGTTAATACTTAACTCTCTCTCTCTATATATATATATAATAACACCAAGAAAAATGTTAAGGAAAGATACATATGGGGAAAGAGGATTTTTTGCTTTATATACTACTTGGTTGCAAAGTGAAGAAGCATTTATTTTACAATTAAAACTAAATATTAATAAGAAAAAACTGAGATTCTGACTTAAAAAGTAGAAAGTAAACCAAAGTCATTGCCATATGCGTGACTGAGTTTTAAAGTATAAAATAACCTTTGACATTGTAATCAATTTCTACTAATTTTGAGGTTGGTTTACTCTTGCTTTTCTAGTTCTTTAACATGCATCATTAGGTTGTTTGTTTGAAGGCTTTGTTTTTGTTGCATGCACCTATAGCTATAATCTTCCCTGTTAGAACTGCATTCATTGTATTCCACCATATTGTGTTTTTGTGACCATTTGTTTCAAGAAATTTTCAATTTCCTTCCTAATTTCTTTGTCCACTGGTCATTCAGGAGTGTAATGTTTACTTTTCATTTGTTTATATAGTTTCCAGAATTATTCTTGTTTTTGATTTCTAGTTTTGTTTTATTTTTTGAGCAGAGAGGATGCTTTATGTTATTTCAATTTTTTGAAATCTTTAAGACTACTTTGTGACCTAACATATGGTCTATCCTTGAAAATGATCCAAGTGCTGATAAAAATAACTAGTATTCTCTAGCCATTGGATGAAATGTTCTGTAAATATCTAATAGGTACCATATAGTGCAGATTAACTCTGATCTTTCTCTGCTAATATTCTATCTGGTAGATCTGTCCATTGCTGAGAATGAGGTGTTAAAGTCTCTAACTATTATTATATTGGGGTCTGTCTCCCTCTTATTTTCTAATAATATCTGCTTTATATATTTGGGTGCTCCAGTGTTGGGTATATTAATATTTACAGTTTTTATGTCCTCTTATTAATTGGCCTTGACCACTATATCATTATATAGTTATCTTTTTTTCTCCTTATGGTTTTTGTCTTGAAATCTGTTTTCTCTGCTATAAGTATAGCTATTCTTGCTCTTTTTTAATAACTATTCTCTCTCTTTACCATTGGCATACAATATCTCTTTTTTTTTTTAGAATAAAAAGAATAAAAGAGAGAAAGAAAGAGGAAGAGATTTTAGAAAAAGAGAGAAAAGGAGAAAGAAAGAAACAGCAAAAGGAAGAAAAAAAAGAATGAAAGAGAGAAAGAAAGAGGAAGAGATTTTAGAAAAGGATAGAGAAAGAAACAGCAAAAGAAAGAAAGAAAAAAAAAAAACAAAGAGAGAAAGAAGGAGGAAGAGAAAGAGGGAGAGAGAATGGGATTCTTGTTTTATTGCCCAGGCTATAATACAGTCTAGAAATGGGTATTAAAAACCTCTTTTATGCCAATAATTGTGCTTAACAATGGAGACAGGAAGGAATAGGGGATGAAAATAACAAATAAGCAGAAAACCAATGTTTTATTTAAACCTGTGAAATGCTATGCAATTGCTGGGGAGTGATTTACTTCCAATTATGTGGTCACTTTTAAGATAGGTATAATGTGATACTGAGAAAAATATATGTTTTGTGGATTTGTGGGAGGAGAGTTCTGTAAATATTTGTTAAGTCTAGTTGTTCCAGGTCTGAGTTCAAGTCCTGGATATCCTTGTTGATTTTCTATCTCGTTGATCTATGTAATATTGACAGTGTAGTGTTAAAGTCTCCCACTACTATTGTGTGGGAGTCTAAGTCTCTTTGTAAGTCAT
>PVKP010019309.1:0-42676 GCA_004027715.1 Plecturocebus donacophilus
TGTGTCATCAAATGCTTTGTCAAAAACTGATAAATTGGCCAGGCTCGGTGGCTCATGTCTGTAATCCCAACTCTTTGGAAGGTCAAGGCAGGCAGATAGCTTGAGGCCAGGAGTTTGAGACCAGCCTGGCAAACATAGTGAAACCCTGTCTCTACTAAAAATACAAAAATTAGCCAGGCATGACAGTGGGTGCCTGTAATTCCAGCTACCTGGGAGACTGAGACAGGAGAACAGTTGGAGTCCAGGGGTCTGAAGTTGCAGTGAGCCTAGATTGCGTCACTACACTCCAGCCTGGGTGACAGAGCAAGGCTCCACCTCAAGAATTAAAAAAAAATAAAAAGGGTAAATTAATACAGGTATCAAAATGTACACTAAAAAACAAATAGTTGATCAAGTGAACTAGAAAGGGGAAATTGGGCTGGGGGCAGTGGCTCCCGCCTGTAATCCTAGCACTTTGGGAGGCCGAAGCAGGTGGATCACGAGATCAGGAGTTCAAAACTAGCATGGCCAACACAGTGCAACCCCATCTCTACTAAAAATACAAAAATTAGCTGGATTTTTTTTTCCAGGTATGGTGGTGGGTGTCTGTAATTCCAGCTACTTGGGAGGCTGAGGCAGGAGAACTGCTTGAACCCAGAAGGCAGAGGTTGTGGTGAGCCGAAATCCCACCATTATACTCCAGTGTGGACAACAAAAGCAAAACTCTATCTCAAAAAAAAAAAAAAAAAAAAAAAAAAAATTAAAAGAAAGGGGGAATTGGCATTTGGAAATGTCAGGAAAAAATGGAAATTTAGTATTTTACTGCAAGCCAGAGGAATAGGCTGGAGGAATCGGGGACAAGGGGGGACTTCAGGCCCTGCTTGAAGCACATGTGAAAAATTCAGGGAAAAATCAGTCTCCTGTGGAGTGTGAAAATAATTATGTGGCAGGCAATTAGACTGAGGTGGCTCTAGTTCCCGGATTTCAATTTCTAAAAAAAAAAAAAAAAAACTCAAGAGCATTTTTTGATAAATTACTACATTGCCAGAACAAAATTCAGACTTAAACAACTCTAAATTATCAATTAAGCTCTGATTACACAACCAGGATATTTCCACCTAGATTGTAAAAATCAAGAAACTAGGCCAGGCATGGTGGCTCATTCCTGTAATCCCAGCACTTTGGGAGGCCAAGCTGGGTAGATCACCTGAGGTAAGGAGTTCGTGACCAGCCTGGCCAACATGGTGAAACCCCATCTCTACTAAAAATAAAAAAATATTGGCTGGGTGTGGTGACGGCTGCCTGCAGTCCCAGCTACTAGAAAGGCTGAGGCACGAGAATCGCTTGAACCCGGGAAGTAGAGGATGCGATGAGCCAATATCACACCACTGCACTCCAGCCTAAGCAACAGAGTGAGACTGTCTGGGGATGAGGGGGACTACATTACTATACCTTGCCAATTATTGAATTTGGTTTTCTTTATCCTGAACCTTATAAAAATCTTTCCATCAAGTCCCTTCCATGGACCACAAATTACAAACCACAGCTGTTGCTCTACAATTATTGAATCACTCTTTATTTAATATTTTCACGTTGACGCCCGTAAATTTCTAATAGGAAAAAAGAAAGCCTGGGAACTCCATGCACCAAAGCTTTTCCCATTCATGATCCCGCACCCCGAGTCTGGATTCCGTCCTGAGGATCCTCCAGTGGTCCCTGCACAATCTGAGAGAGAGGGAGCCTACTGGTGCAGAGCTGCCCAGAGAGGGCTCCAGGCCAGGGCAGTCACTGGGCAGGGAAAAGACAGGATGCCCGGGAGCCGACTGTCAACGCAGCCGCCATCTTACGGCTGAAGGGGACTGAAGCCCAGCTGGGCAAGGAGAACTAGAGGCACAGATTGTGGAGCTGACGAGGGGTAGGCCTGAGCCCCGCCACAGCCACTTCCCACTGTTTCCAATCAGCCCCATCCCCTCTGTCGTAATGTCGGACCCTGCACTCTCACCATTTCTAGGCTTTCACAGGGTCCTGGCGTCTTAGCTGTGGATCTCCAATATCTGCAGGTCACAGGGTCACAGAGGCTCGGACTCTAAAAGGAAAGGGCAGAGACCAGTGAAGTAGAGACATGGAGGTCCGGCCGCAGCAACAGACAAAGACCCCGCCACGTCCCGGAAGCCGCCCTGTCCGCTCCCGCTGTGTGCCTGATTGGACAGTTCCCAGAGCAGCGTCTTTGATTGGATAACATTTAAGACCCCGCCTTCTCTGACCCTGAGTGACAGAAGATGTGATCAGACGCGGAGCTGAATGAGAAACGAGTGACAACCTAAGCTGCAGCCTTTTCAGGCAGGGCTTCCTCCTTGAGCTGAGCCGGCCCACTCCGAAGCATGGAAAAATTTGGTTCCTTTTTGCTGTCTTTTTCAATGTATTCAAAATGTGAACAAAACTATTTTATGTATATTAATACATAAAATTTTCGTTCAAAAGAAAATCAACATTCACTTTGGTAATAGTGCCTTATCAATACTAGAGCTAATTTGATAAAACGTTCTAAGTAAATTCAACAGCCGGGCGCGGCGCCTCCAACCTTTAATCACAGCAATTTGGGAGGCCGAGGCGGGGAGGTGGGGACCACGAGGTCAGGAATTAGAGACCAGCCTGCTAACATGGTGAATCCTGTCTCTACTAAAAATAAAAAAATTAGCTGGGCGTGGCGGCAGGTGCCTGTAATCCCAGCTGCTAGAGAGGCTGAGGCAGAGAACTGCTTGAATTCAGGAGGCAGAGGTTGCAGTCTTAAAACAAAACAAAACAAACAAAAATGCAAAAAGCAGCTGGGCAACCAGGTGCTGTGGCTAATCCCTGTAATCCTAGCACTTTAGGAGGACGAGGCAGGAAGATCACCTGATGTCAGGAGTTCGAGACCAGCCTGACCAACATGGAGAAACCCTATCTCTACTAAAAATACAAATTTAGTTGAGAATGGTGGCCCGTGCCTGTAATCCCAGCTACTTGGGAGGCTGAGGCGAGAATTGCTTGAACCTGGGAGGCAGAGATTTCAGTGAGCCTAGATCACACCATTGCACTCCAGCCTGGGCAACAAGAACGAAATTCCGCCTCAAAAAAAAAAAAAAAAGAAAGAAAGAAAATGGAGAAAGAAAGAAAACAAAATTAGCTGAGCATAATGGTGTGCCAGTAATTCCAGCTACTTGGGAGGCTGAGGCAGGAGCTTGCAGTGAGTCAAGATGGTACCACTGCACCCCAGCCAAAGTGACACAGGGAGACTCTGTTTCAAAAAAACACAAAATTAAAATTAAAAAAAGAAGTCCACCAAATTTGTCTTTATCACTGCTCTAGATTTTTAGGATATTTTATGACCTGTTAAATTTTTTAACGTTTTTTTTCTTTTTATTTTTTTGAGACGGAGTCATGCTCTGTTGCTCAGGCTGAAGTGGAGTGGCCTGAACTCGGCTCACTGCAATCTCTGCCTCCTGGGGTCAAGCGATTTTCCTGCCTCAGCCTTTGGAATAGCTGGGATTACAGGCGTTCACCACCACGCCTGACTAATTTTTTTGCATTTTTAGTAGACTGGGGTTTAATGTTGGCCAGACTGGTCTCGAACCCTTGGCTTCAGGTGATCGGGATCTACCTATCTTCGCTTTCCAAAGTACTGGGGTTACAGGCGTGAGCCATGGCGCCTGGCCATTTTTTAACTTTTTGTATTTTATATATATATGTAAAGACAGGGCTTCACCATGATGGCCAGGCTGGTCTTGAACTCCTGACCTCAGGTGATCCACCCACATCGGCCTCCCAAAGTGCTAGGATTACAGGCATGAGCCACCGCTCCCGGCCGAATTTCTGTACTTTATTTTAATCTACATTATTTATATTTTTTCAATTTAAAACAACCTTTAATTTCAAAGTAGAAGTAATGTTTCTAACTTTCTTCATCAAAAGCATATTTTGCTTTTGTTTATAAACTCTCTTTGTTGTTGTTTTTGTTTGTTTTCTGAGAGTCTTGTTCTGTCACCCAGGCTGAAGTGCAGTGGTGTGATCTCGGCACACTGCAACCTCCACCTCCAGGTTCAACCGATTCCTCAGCCTCAGCAATAGCTGGGATAAAAGGTGTGTGCCATCGTACCTGGTTTATTTCTGTATTTTAAGTAGAGACTGGAATTTGCCATGTTGCTCAGGCTTGTCTTGAACTTCTAAACTCAAAATAATGTGCCTGCCTCAGCCTCCCAAAGTGTTGGGATTACAGACATGAGCCATGCCTGGCCTTTGTTTATATACTGTGTAAAAGAACTGGTTAATTACATTAACCTTAACAAACTAATTTTTAGTGAAATTCCTAGGAATTCATTTTGAACTGTGTTGTATCAATATTTGTAGATAAAAAACATTTTATGTTTTTTTAATAAAGAGGTTTTTTTCAATTTTTTAACTGACAGATCTAAATATAGTTAACATTTTTATATCATGTTATCACAATAATAATTTTAAAAAAAGATTCAGGGCCAGGTGCGGTGGCTCACGCCTGTAATCCTACCACCTTGGGAGGCCGAGGTGGGTGAATCACCTGAGGTCAGGAGTTCAAGACCAGCCTGAAAAAAAAAAAGTGAAACCCCATCTTAAAAAAAAAAAAGACTCTGGGCCAGGCATGCTGGCTCACCCCTGTAATCCCAGCACTTTGAGAGGCCGAGGCAGGCAAGTCATGAGGTCAGGAGTTTGAGACCAGCCTGATCAATATGGTGAAATCCCATTTCTGCTAAAAAAATACAAAAATTAGCTGGACATGGTGGCACGCATCTGTAGTCCCTGCTACTCAGGAGGCTGTGGCAAAAGAATCGCTTGAACTTGAGAGGCAGAGGTTGTAGTGAGCTGAGATCATGCCACTTCACTCCAGCCTGGGTGACAGAGTGAGACTCCATCTCAAAAAAAAAAAAAAAGATTCTGATCAGGACTTGTGGCTCAGGCTTATAATCCCAGTACTTTGGGAGGTCAAGAAATAAAGACTATAAGCCCAGGAATTTGAGATCAGCCTGGGCAACATGGCAAAAACACATGTCTAAAAAAATACAAAAATTAACTGTGAGCAGGGTGGCCTGCACCTTTATTACCAGCTATTCAGGAGGCTGAGGGAAGAGGGTTTCCTGAGCTCAGGAGGTGGACACTGCAGTGAGCCCTGATCAAGCCACTGCACTCTATTCTAGAAATGAGATCCTTTCTAAAACAAAACCAACCTAACAAAAACAGCCAAAGCCCAGAAAGCTAAACTTACAAAGGTTTGGGTTTTTTGTTGTTGTTTATTATTTCTAAGGTCTTTAAGGTACAGGTGATATTTGGTTACATTGATAAGTTCTTTTGCAGTGATTTCTAAGATTTTGGTGCACTCATCTCCCAAGCAGTGTGCAATGTACCCAATATGTAGTCTTTGATCTCTTACCCTCTCCCACCCTTCCCACTGAGTACCCAGTTGATTACATCATTTTTACACCTTTACTTTCTCATCGCTTAGTTCTCACTTATGAGAACATACAACGTTTGGGGTTTTTTTATTCCTGAGTTACTTCACTTAGAATAATGGTCTCCAACTCCATCAAGGTTGCTGCAAATGCTATTATTTTATTCCTTGTTATGGCAGAGTAACATTCATTGGTATAGATATGCCACATTTTCTTTTTCCACTTATTAGACAGTGGGCATTAGGCTGCTTCCATATTTTTGCAATTGCAAAATCTGTTACTGTAAACATGCATGTGCAAGTGTCTTACTCATATGATGTCTTTCTATAGATACCCAGTATAGGCAATGCTGAATCAAATGGTAGTTCTAGTTTTTTAATGAATCTCACAATGTTTTCTATAGTGGTTGTACTATATCCTGCCAGTAGTGTAAAAAAGTCTTCCTGTTCACCACCACCATGCCAATATGTATTATTTTTTGATGTTTTAATTATGGCCATTTTTACAGGAATAAGGTGGTACCACATTGTGGTTTTGAATTGCATTTTCCTGATCATTAATCATGAATAATATTTAGCATTTTAACCTATGTTTGTTAGCCATTTGTATATTTTTTTTGAGAATTAATTAAGTCTCATCTGTCTTTTGTTGAATGTGCTTTTGAGGACTCGGTCATGTACTCTTTGCTAAAGCCAATGTCTAGAAGAGTTTGTGCAATATTATCTTCTAGAATTTTTATAGTTTCAGGTCTTTTTTTTTCTTAAATAACTAGAGACGGGGTTTCACCATGTTGGTCAGGATGGTCTCCATCTCTTGACCTCGTGATCCACCCACCTCGGCCTCCCAAAGTGCTAGGATTATAGGCTTGAGCCACCATGCCCGGCCAGTCTTAACATTTTTTATCCATCTTGAGTAGACTTTTGTTTTGGTTCGTCTTGCTTTGGCTATGCAGGTTCTTCTTAATTTCATATAAATTTTAGATTTTTTTAGTTCTGTGAGGACTAATGATGTTACTCTGGTGGGAATTGCATTGAATTTATAGATTGCTTTTGGTAGTATGATCATTTTTACAATACTAACTCTACCCATCTATAAGCATTGGATGTGTTTTCATTTGCGTGTGTCATCCATAATATCTTTTAGCAAATGTTTTATAGTTTTCCTTGTAGAGATCTTTCATTGCCTTTGTTAGGTATATTCCTAATTATTTTATTTCTTTGCCTCTGCTTTAAAATGGAGTGGAGTTCTAGATTTAAATACCAGTTTGGTCGGTGTTGGTATATACCAATGCAATGCCATTAATATGTGCAGACTTATTTTGTATCCTGAAACTTTACTGAATTTGTTTATCAGATCTAGGAGCTTTTTCATGAGTATTTAGGGTTTTCTAAGTATATGATTATAACATTGGTAAACAGTGGCAATTTGACTCTCTCTGCCAACTTGGATGCTCTTTCTTTCTTTCCCCTAATTGCTCTGGCTAGGACTTCTAGTACTATGTTGAATAGAAGTGGTGAGAGTGGGGATTATTGTCTTGTTCCAATTCTCAGAGAAAATGTTTTCAACTTTTTCCCGTTCAGTGTAATGTTGGCTGTGGGTTTGCCATAGATGACGTTTTTTAAAAAACTTTTTTTTTAGAGTTGATTCTGGGCCAAATATGAGTGACAATGGCCTATGACAGAGCCCTCAGGAGGTCCTTAGAACATGTACCCAAGATGGTCAAAGTACAGCTTGCTTTGATATAGTTTGGCATACGACAGCAATCAAATACATTTAAGAAATACATTGGTGGCTAGGCACTGTGGCTCACACCTGTAATCCCCAGCACGTTAGGAGGCTGAGGTGGGTGCATGACAAGGTCAGGAGTTCAAGAACAACCTGGCCAAGATGGTGAAACCCCATCTCTCCCAAAAATACAAAAATTAGCCAAACAAGGTTGTGGGTGCCTGTAATCTCAGCTACTCGGGAGGCTGAGGCGGGAGAATCGCTTGAACCTGGGAGGTGGAGTTTGCAGTGAGCTGAGATCATGCCACTGCCCTCTAGCCTGGGCAACAGAGCAAGACACTGTCTCAAAAACAAACAAACAAACAAACAAAAAACACTGGTTTTGTCCAGAAAGGGAAGACAATTCAAAGCAGAGGTCTTCCAGGTAAATTTAAATATATTCTGGTTGACTATTGGTGGAGTTTATCTGAAGACCTGAGATCAATAAAAGGGATTGTTTAAGTTAAGGAAAAGGATTGTGGAGACCAAGTTTTATTGTGCTGAGGAGTCCCTTGGATAGCTGACTTCAGAGAGAGAACATTGTAACATGTTTCTTATCAGACCTAAAAGGGTGTCTGAATTTTAGTTGATTATCTCCTGGATCTGACAAAAAAAAAAAAAAAAAAAAGGAAGGAAAGCAAAGTGGGAAGAGGATTCTCTACAGAATGTAAATTTTCCCACAAGAGGCTTGCAGGGCAGTTCCAAGGTATGGCAAGGAAATATGTTTTGGGTTTATATACTTTTTACTTGTCTCATCATGTTATGTCAGAGTCAGACTGAAAAGTCATGACACATAGGGTCAAATAAACCCCATCTAATGAGGATCTATAGTTTGTGGGGCATGACTCTTTAGACCCCTTAGGTAGGAATCCGGGCAAAAAAAAAAATCAGAGCTTAGTCCTCAGTCCCTTCTCTTGGCCAAAAAGCATTCCACAGAATGCATATCAGGCCATCAGCATCAGGCCCCATGGCACTAGAAAGGGTTATTCCTAGAGTTGTCTGATCTCATCATTAGGTGAGGTCTTACAATGCTAGAAGACTCATTCTCTTCTATGTAAAATTTTTGGTGCTGCAAAAGAAGTAACACTCAAATATAAATTTCTTTAGCAAGGCAATTTACTTCTATAAAGTAAATTACCACTACAGATGAAACAATGGTGAGCACACACTTGGACAAGGGAGGGTAAAGGGTACTTACTCCTGATGGAGGTCATGCCTACTGCGTGTCATTCCCCTATTGGCTAGGGTTGGACCACACAGTCTAGTCTAATTCTGATTGGCTATTTTAAAGGGAGCAGGAGTATGAGCCAGACTGGTGGGATGGGTAGTTAGGTGGAAAGAACAGTTATGGGCAGGTCAGAGCAGGTAACCAGGGGTTCAAAGCAGGTGACTGGAGCAGGTAACTGGAATGAGTCAGAATGGAGCCAGGGACCAGGGAAATAGATGTGAATTACTCATTAGAACTGGTGGAAAATTTGCTTACTGAAACTACAAGGAGGTTAAACTTTAAAATGGAGCATTAAAGAATAAGAGAGCTGAACATACTAACATCCTAATTCTTTGAAGAGGAACTTGGGGTTCACTATATCTAACAATTCCCCATCTTGAATTTTCAGTTTTCTCTTCAAACTTCCTTAACATGTCTTGGCTTAGTTGTTCTGCTATCTCTTTGACAACATCCCTTAGTTTAATTAAGAAAATGCTGCTGACCATAATGGATATAATTAATTTACATTATTAGTTGTCACCAATGAAAATAATGACTTAAATCCTTCAGCTATTTGATCTCAGGTTTGAAATTTATTTGGCAACTCCAATAGTGTTTATATAAACATGGGGGTTAAAGAATCCATGTATGGAACTTCTATAATTTTTTTTTATCATGTTAATGGAATGCTAGGGTGAAAGGGATGGCCAATTAGACTAGAGCATGAGTGCTGCTATAATTACTTTTCAGAGTACCAGCAACAGTCCCCTGCAATACCACCACACATTTGCTTGGGGATAAACAAGGGCAGATTGATTGGTAAGCTCTTGAAAAGGCTTGGTTTTACCGCACCCTGTTAAGTCTTTAAGGAATGCCAACTTTTCCCCTTGCAGTGAAAGGCAGATGGTAAAGTGAATATCAGGGACTGGAGGCCTGATAGCCCTTGGGGGCTGAACTGCAGGGCTCTTAACCTCAGGGAACAGCAGTGAAAGAGCTTGCATGACTCATCACCCCTGGCTGTGGGGTTCTGGAAGGCAGCTACCATAGAGCTCATGCCCAGCCCATGAAAGGACCACCCAAGTGGAAAGGGAATCTTGGTCTCTGGCCTGCTTGTTGTACAAGCGCAACAGTCACTCTTGTTTAGCGTGCAAATAGAATATCTAATCAATTCCAGCCAAGAATTTGCATCCTGATACCCTGTTCAATTGCCATAGTTTGTTTTAAATCTTTAATCTCTACAACAAATACTTTGGTTTTATTCTTGGGTAGATGGCAAGAGGTGGTTTGGTTAGTAGAGAACTTAGGAGAGGGAGAAGGGGGTGCAGGAAGTGAGGAGGCAACAAAGCACATTTTAAAAGATTCTATGGGGTCCTTCCCTGAGACTGCTGCTCCTATACCATTGAAATGGCTTAATAAAAAGGAAGAATTCTGGGGAGCAGAGATGGTAATCTGTCTGACAATGGGGAGGGGTAACTCCTTTAGTCAAATGAATATACGGTTTTTGGAAACTGCAAGAGCCAGGTGCGGTGGCTCACACCTGTAATCCCAGCACTTTCAGAGGCCAAGGCCAGCAGATCACAAGGTCTGGAGTTCAAACCCAGCCTGGCCAATATGGTGAAACCCTATCTCTACTAAAAAATACAAAATTAGTGGGCATAGTGGCACGCACCTATAATCCCAGCTACTCAGGAGGCTGAGGCAGGTGAATCACTTGAACCCAAGAGGTGGATGTTACAGTGAGCTGAGATCATGCCTCCGCACTTAAGCCTGGGTGACAGAGACTCTGTCTCCAAAAAAAAAAAAAGTACAATGCCAATTCATATCTTTATGTTACACATTTTTTTCATTTTTTTGAAACATAAGTCATGAGAATAAATAGGATCCATCTCTTGCATTCTGTTGGCCTGTAAGACTTCATGGGTTTAATTCTAGATAAGTAGACCCAATTGTTTATTACCAGAATTGAAACTGCAATTGGGGCACTAACGGGAACTTGATAGGGTGCCTCCCGTTTTGGGAAGTTGATCTGCTGGAAATCCTTCTAAGTTTTTAGTAAGATCCAATTTCCCAACTGGGTTGTAACAAGATTATTTTCCATAGTTGGAGAATGGAGTCTTTGATTTCCATATTCAAAGAGTGTGTTTTGCACTTGTCACATAATTCTGTAGCTTGAAAGTATCTATGTTTATTAGAGGGTCTGTAGCTAAGAAAGGTCTTCCATACATTATTTCAAAAGGCATTGGGTCGAGCACAATGGCTGAGGCAGGATAATCACTTGAACCTGGGCAGTGGAGGTTGCAGTGAGCCGAGATTGCACCACTGCACTCCAGACTGGGAGACTTAGCATGACTTTGTCTCAAAAAAAAAAAAAAAAAAAGAAAGAAAGAAAAGAAAAGAAAAAAGAGGGGGAGACGGGACTGAGTGGCAGATTTTCCATAGATCCCACTGGAACCTGTAATAAGGCTACAGATAATAAAGACAGCCAGGCATTCGATGTGTCTTTACATAGTTTAGCAAGAGTCCTTTTTAAAGTCTGATTAGCTCTTTTTACTTTCACTGAAAACAGTGGCCTCCATACTGAGTCAAGGCGGTACTAAATTTCTAGGGCTGAAGATAGGCTTTGTGTAATTGTCACTGTGAAAGATAGGTTGTTATCTCTCTGTAAGCTCTTAGGCAGTCCAAATCTAGGAATTATTATTTTTTGAGGTGACATCTCGCTCTTCACCCAGCCTGGAGTGCCGTGGCACAATCTCGGCTTACTATGACCTCTGCCTCCTAGGTTCAAGCAAATCTCCTGTCTCAGCCTCCTGAGTAGCTGAGACTACAGGGATATGCCACCATACCCAGATAATTTTTTCCGTATTTTAAGTGGAGATGAAGTTTCACCACATTGGCCAGGTTGGTCTTGAACGTCTGACCTCAGGTGATCTGCCTGCCTCAGGCTCCCAAAGTGCTGGGATTATAGGCATGAGCAACCATGCCCGGCCAATGTTATTTTAGGAAACACAATCTTAGGCCAGGCTAAGCCTGGTTTAGTGCCTGGTTCAAGGTATGAGAATCATAACAATTGCAATCTTGGGCAAGATCTATGTCACAATTAGACTGGTGGGTAGGAAGTGAGCAGAAGAAACACATCACCTGGGGTTGGTCAAAAGGTATGTCACAATCCTTTCTGGAGGCAAGGACCAGGCAAGATAGTCATATTACACCACCTAGGTGCTTGGCCAGAGATGCATTAAAATCTGTTCCTATAAGATGGCTGCAGGCAGCCTAGGTGCAGTGGCTCATGCCAGTAATCCCAGCACCTTGGGAGGCCAAGGCAAGTGGATCATCTTCGGTCAGGAGTTCAAGACCAGCCTGATCAACATGGTGAAACTCCACCTCTACTACAAATACAAAAATTAGCCCAGTGTGGTGATGCATGCCTGTAATCACAGCTAATTAGAAGGCTGAGGCAGAAGAATCGCTTGAACCCAGGAGGCAGAGGTTGCAGTGAGCCAAGATCACATCACCGCACTCCAACCTGGGTGACAAAGTGAGACACTATCTCAAAAAAAAAAAGAAGAAAAAAAAAAAGAAAGATTGGTTAGCACTCTCCCATTGTAACCAAACAAAAAAGAAAAGAAAGAAAGAAAGAAAAAATGGGCACAGGCCATAAGCCACATCACCTCAGTGCTGGTCCCAGTGATACGTTACAAAGCTCTCTGTGAGCAACACCCTGAGAGGTGAGACACACACCTGCTGGCTGATCCCAGTGATATGTTACAGTCTTTTCTTTGTGCATGCTGCATGTAGGTGAGGAGAGTCACATTTCATAGGTGGTGAATTCCAAAATACATCACAAGGCTGCCTGTGGGTACAGCCCAGGCAGGAGCCTCTCATCTCCTAATGCCAGACCCTGTCATATGTAACAATATGCAAACTATGCAAGGTCCAGTCAAAAGATGAATTGTATCATCTAGGTGCTGAGTCCTGTGATACATCACAATTACCTTGTGGCAGGGTACAGGCTGAACAAGAGTCATATCACTACCTAGGTGATGAATAAACAAATTTTTCATAATACTCTTGTGGTCAGAGCTTCTGTAGAAGACTCATTATCACCTGGGTGGGAGACTCAGCTGTATGTCACAATGCAAAATGTTTGTAGAGCCCAGACAACAGTTTCATCACATAGTTTCTGGGCCTAGTGACACATCACAATTCCTTTTTTTGCCAAAGTCCAAGAAGTAGAGGAAGAGTTACATTACCTAAATGCTGCATCCAGCAGTGTGTCACCATATCCCCAAGAGGACAACCCAGGAAAAAAAGTCACATCACCTAGGCAAAAGGCCCAGAAATATTTTATAATGCTATCATTTTTTAGGACTCAGAAAGAAAACGAGAGTCAGATAACATAGGAGCTAGGCCCAGCTATATGGCACAATCACTACAGTAGGCAAAGCCTTGGCATGACAAGAGAGTCAGATCACAAAGGTGCTAGGCTCAGCCATATGTCACATTTCCTACTGTGGACAGGTCCAGAAAAAGTAAGGAGAGGCCAGTCATTAGGTGATTGGCTCCGAGATATGTTCCAATGACCACTTGGTCAGGAATCAAGCAGAAGAATCACATCCTCTATGTGCTGGGCCCAGCAATAAATCCCTCTCACTTCTGTTAGCATGACCCAGGCCCAAAGATACAGTACAATCTAATCTATGGTCAAAGTGAAGATAAGAGAGGAGAGTCACATAAAATAGTTGATGGGCAGAAAACTCATATTATCTAGATGTAGGAACCCAGCTATATGTCACAATGTCTTGCATGGGCAGGTCCAAGAAAAAAAAAAGGTAATATTCTTTTGGTGCTTAGTTCAGTAATATTTCACAATCTTTCCTGCAGGAAAGACTAAGAAATAAAAGTCAAATTGGCCGAGCGCGGTGGCTTACACTTGTAATCCCACCACTCTGGGAGGTTGAAGAGGGAGGATTATGAGGTCAGGAGTTCGAGACTAGCTTGGTCAACATGGTGAAACCCTGTCTCTACTAAAACTACAAAAAGTATCTGGGTGTGGTGGTGGATGCCTGTAATCCCAGTTCCTCGGGAGACTGAGGCAGGAGAATCGCTTGAACCTGGGAGGTGAAGTTTGCAGTGAGGCGAGACTGCACGATTGCACTCCAGGCTGACTGACAGAGTGAGACTCTGCCTAAAAAAAAAAAAAAGAAAAGAAAAGAAAAGAAAAGAAAAGTCAAATCAGCTATATGCTGTGAAAGGTCACAATTCTTCCTGTGAGCAGAAACCAGGTAACACAAGAGAGTCACATCGCCCATGGGACTGGTGCAAAGACATTTCAAAATGACTTCTGTAAGCAAGGCTTAGGCATAAAAGTTACACCACCTGAGTGTTGAACCTACAGATAGGTAACCAAGGCCCAAGTGGGCAAATCTCAGGCAGAAGCTACAAATTGTCAGCGCAGGGCCCAACAATATGTCACAATGTCCCCTGAGGGCAAAATCTAAAAGAAGAGTCACATAAGCTAGGTGCTGGGTATAGCAATATGCTACAATTTTCCTGTAATCAAAGACGAGGCAGAAGAAGAGAGTCACATCACCTTGATGCCAGGCCCAGTCATATGTCAATCATCTTTCCCATAATAAAGACAGGTGGGAGAAACACATCCTCTGGTTGCTGACCAGCAATATGCCACAACTTTCCATGTAGGCAGGATGCAGGCAGAAGAAGAGGGTCACATCTTTTAGGTGAGGAATGCAGAGACATGTCACAATGCCCCCTGTAGGAAGGGCCCAGGTCAGAGACTCCCATCACTTAGATGTTGAGTTCAGCAATATGTCACAATACCCAAATAGGTGGAGGCTGAGAAAAAGAGGAGAGTCACATCACCTAGATGCTAAGCCAGTGATGTGTCACAATTGCTCTGTGAGCAGGAACCAGGCAGGAGAAGAGAGTAACATCACCAAGGTAACGGGCATTGAATTATGTCACAAGATCTTCTGTAGGCAGGGCCCTGCCCCACCCCCACCCAAAAAAAAAACAGTTATATCATCTGGATTTTGAACCCAGCAATATGTAACAATGTCTAATATAATATATTGTGCCACAATATGGCACAACACTTAAGTTTGTGCCATTTGGAAGAGTCACATAACATGGGTGCAGGATTCAGCAATAATTGACGATACCCAGAATTTATGGTCTTACAAAAAAGAGGCAAGTCAAATCACTGAGTTTCTGGATCCAGTGATATATCACAATCTTACCCTTCAGACTGGAAACAGGGAGCAAAGCCAAATCACTCAGGTGCTAAACATGGACATATGTAACAATCATATTTGCAGGAAAGTCCAGTAATGAATTAGCAATTCTGCACAGGTCCTGGTTCTAGGCAGGAGAGTCACATTTCTATGTTGGGTGTAAGAGTGGTAGTGACAGTCTCACCAATGAACTGGATTGGTGTGTAAGGGCCTGCACTCCTCCTATAAACTGTGTTCACTCTGGCCCTAAGCCCAGGTAGAATTTTCATGGGTTCAGACAGAATTCTCACCTGCCTATGAACTGGGTTTAGAAATAAGTTATGATTCTAACTCTGGCTGGTGGTTCACATGACAGTCACAATTTCAACAGTGGACTGTGTCTGTGTGAAATTCAGGGCCTCATCAGTGGGTTCTGCCATGTACGAGGGTGACAATCCTAACAATTGGTGCCATGTGCACATGAGAACCAGTCTCACCTGTGGTGATATGATACTCTGTACCACAGAGATTTATTTAGTATGCAAGAAAGTGGTAACTCCCTATGACTCTGTACAAAAAGGAGACACAGGATTATAAACATGACCCTGGGCCTAGCTGTAAAAGACAATATCGACTGGGCACGGTAGCTCAGGCCTGTAATCCCAGCACTTTGAGAGGCAAAAGCTGGCAGGTCATGAGGTCAGGAGTTCAAGACAGCCTAATATTCTGAAGCCCCATCTCTGCTAAAAATACAAAAATTAGCTGGGTGTCGTGGTGTGCACCTGTAATCCAGCTACTTGGGAGTCTGAGGCAGGAGAATCTCAGAGGTTGCAGTGAGCCAAGATTGCACCACTGCACTCCATCCTGGGCTACAGAGCAAGACTCCAGTTCAAGGAAAAGAAAAAAAAAGAGCATCTCTTTTATTAGATGGTTTGAGGTATGAGAGTCACCATTGCACCTATGAGCTAGGCCAAAATATATTTTACAATCCCACCTGTGAGTAGGCAGATAGGAGGGTAACATCACCTGGGTTTTTGGCCAGGAATACATCACAATCTTTACCAAGGGCAGGGACCACACAGGAATGTTAATACTCAGCCAGGAATATGTTACAACCTTCTCCTGAAAGCAGGGCATGGGCAGCAGAGTCACACCACCTGAGATTTTAGCCAAGGATATCTCACAATTTTCTCTGAGGGAAGGAACCAAGCAGGACTGTCACATCACCTGGGTGGTCAGCCAGGGATATGTTACAATTCTCTCCTGAAAGCACAGCACAGGCAAGAGTCACATCACCTGGGTACTGAGCTCAGCACTGTCATAATGCTGGGGGCAAGACAGAGGCAGAAGAGCCACATCACCTGGTGTCTGCTTCCAGGGATATGTCACAACCTTTACTGTGCAGGGCAGGGTTCAGGCAAGAAGTGTCACATCTTTTAGGTCATGGATGCAGATATATGTCACAAGGTCCCTGTGGGCAGAGCCCAAGCAGGAGCATACAATCCCATAGGTGGTGGACCTAGTAATATTTTACAATACCCAAAATATGTGAGGCCCAGGAGAAATGGAAGAATCACATCACCTAGGTGCTGGGTCCAGTGATATGCCACAGGGCCCCAGGCAGAAAAAGAGAATTACATCACCTAGGTAATGAACAAAAAAATATAACACCTCTATAGGCAAGGTCCATGCAGGAGATTGACATCACCAAGGAGAGTAACATCACCCGGGGGCTGGTCCCAGCAATATATTATGATCCCTTCTTGGGAAAAGCCCAGGAAGAAGAGGAAAGGCACATTATCTGGGCACTAGGCCCAGTGCTATGTCCAGTGCTCTCTGTGAAAAGCACTAAGGAAAGAGAATAGATTCACATCATCTAAATGCTGGATCCAGCAACATGGCACAATCCCATCTGTAGGCTGGGTCCAGGCAGAAGAGTCAAAGCACTCAGGTGCTGGCAGAGGTGTATGTCACAGTCACACCTGCATGAAGGTTGAGGTATGAGACTAACAATTTCACACATTTCTTAGTTCTAGGTACAAGATATAATACCCTCTGTATGGTGGATGTAAGTACATGAGTGACAATCTCAATGATCTGGATTTGTGTCTGAGAACCTCAATTTCTCCTGCAAATTGCGTCATTTTAGTAAAGTCACCAGCTCACAGGTGTGCTGAATCTTGGTCTCAAGACACTAACCTCTCTATGGACTGAATTAACATATGAGATTCAATTTTCCAACTTTCAATGGCATCTGGGTATGAGATTCAGAACCTCAACAGTGAGCTGTGTGTATGTGGAAGGATGACAGTCTTTACTGTTGGCAGGCTATGGATGTGAGTGTCACAACCTCCCCTGTGTGCTGAATTCTGTTAGGACATTCTCTGTACCTCTTGACAACTTTACACAGTATGTGAGGGAGTGTTAATTCTTCACGACCTTCATACAAAGAGAAGAAACAAGACATTACTCATTTTCCTGGCCCTGGCTATGAGAGACAGTGTATCTGCTATTGGTTGTTTAGAGGTCTAAGAGTCACTATTGCACTTGTAAGTTTGGACAACATATGCGTCACAATCCTGCCACTGAATAGAAACTGACCAGTGGACTCACATCACCTGTCTTTTGGGGCAGTGATATGTCACAATCTTCTCTGAGGGCAGGGAAAAGGCAGAAATGTCATATCACCTGGGAGCTGGATTAGGGATGTGTTTAAAACCTTCTCCTGAGAGTAGAACACAGTCAGCAGTCACATCACCTGAATGCTAGGCACTGTGATATGTTACAATGATCTGTGGACAAGGACCAGGCAGGAAAACACATCACTTGATTGCTCAGACCAGTGATTCATCACAGCCTTCCCAGTGGTCAGGGTGCAGGCAGAAAAGGGGAGTTAAGTCTCCTAGATAATGAATCAAAGATATGTCACAAGGCCACTTATGTGCTGGGCTCAGGCAGAAGCCCAACTTTCAACTGCATCTGGGTATGAGATTCAGACACATAAATACAAAAATCTTATGAGTGTTGAACTCAAACATATGTCACTATACCCAAAATATGCCAGAAACAGAAAAAATAAAAGCGTCACTTCACCTAGGTGATGGAAAGGAGATGTGTCATAATACTTCTGTGGGCAGTTCCCATGTCATAATATTATATTACCTAGGTGCTGAATCCATGCATGTGTCACAACATGCAATGCATGCAGGGCTAAGGCAGAAGAGGAGAGTCACAACACATGGGTGATGAGTCCAGAAACACATCACAATCCCTGCCTGGGCAGAGCCCAAGCCATAGAGAAGAGTCACATCACCTATGTACTGGACTCAGCAATATGTCACACTACCCTTTATGGGGACAAGAGTCATACCACCTATGTAATGAGTTCAGCAATATGTCACAGTACCTGCTCTGGGGAGGGCCCATGCAAGAGAGTCACATCATCTAAATTATGGACCCAAAAATATGTCAAAATGCTCTCTGTGAGTGCAGTCCAAGAAAATAAAAGAATCACATGACCTAGGATTTAGGCCCAACTATATGTACACAGAGCCCATGCATGAGAAAAGAGTCACATCACCTAGGTGCTGGGCTCAGTGATATGGAATAATACTTTTTAGTCAGTTCCCAGGCAGAAGAGTAGTGTCACATCACCTAGGGGATTAATAGAAAGATATTTCATGATACCCCTATGGGCAGGACCCATGCAGGAGAGTTTCATTACCTAGGTGTTAGACCCAGTGATATGAGTGTCTCAATACACAATGTGTGCAGGTCCGAGGCTGGAGAGGAGAGTCATCTCATCTAGGGTCTTGACCCAGTGATATGTCACAATCCCTTTTTGGGCAGAGAACAAACAAACAGTAGAGAAGAGTCACATCACCTGGATACTGGGGCCAGCAGTACGTCACAATATCCCAAGAAGAAGCACCAAACAAAAGAGTCACGTCAGCTGGGCATGGTGCCTCACACCTATAATCCAGCACTTTGGGAGGCTAGGAAAGTGGATCATTTGAGGTCAGGATTTCGAGACCAGCCTAGCTAACATAGTGAAACCTCATCTCTACTAAAAATACAAAAATTAGCTGAGCATGGTGGTGCATACCTGTAGTTTTTTTTGTTGTTGTTTTTTGTTTGTTTGTTTCTTCCATACTAGCTCATTAGTAGCAGATCCAAAACCCTGTAGTTTTAGCTACTCAGGAGGCTGAGACAGAAGAATCACTTGAACCCAGGAGCTGAGATTACACCACTGCACTCCAGCGTGGGTGACAGAGTGAGACTTTGTCTCAAAAACTAAAATTAAAATAAATAAAATATAATAAAATTAAAAAGTCAGCCGGGCACAGTGGCTCATGCCTGTAATTCCAGCACTTTGGGAGACCAAAGCAGGCAGATCACGAGATCAAGAGTTCGAGACCAGCTTGACCAACATGGTAAAATCTTATCTCTACTAAAAATACAAAAATTAGCCAGGCATGGTGGCCTGTGCCTATGATCTCAGCTATTCAGGAGACTGAGGCAGGAGAATCACTTGAACCAGGAAGGCAGAGGTTGTAGTGAGCCGAGATCATGCCATGGTATTCCAGCCTGAGCAACAGAGTGAGATTGCCTAAAATAAAATAAAACAGTCAAAGGGCCTCAGATATGTTACAATGTACCTTGTAGGCAGGGTCCAGGCAGGAGTCTCATATCACATTTGTTCTGGGCCCAGCAATACATCACCACACCACCTGAGGGCAGTGCCATGCCAAAAGAGTAATATCACCTTAGTATGAGGCCTAGTGACATGTCACAATATCCACTGCCAGCAAAACCTAGGAAGAGGAGAAAAGTCATGTTAGCTAGGTGGTGAGCCCAGTGATACATCACAATCCCTTCTGTGACCAGGGGGCAGGCAGGAGAAGAGCCACATTACCTGTGTGATGAGTGTAAGAATATGTCACAATGTCCTCTGTAGGCAGGGCCTAAGCAGAAGTTACATCACCTGGGTGTTGAACCCAGCAATATGTCACAATGCCCACATGGGTAGAACACAGGCAGGAGAGTCACATAACCTGTGTGGGGCCCAGATACATGACACAATGTCCCCTGTGGAAGAGCCAGACCTGGAGAGAAGATTTACACCACCTAGGTACAAGACCCAGCAGTATGTCACAATGTCCTCTGTGGTCAGTGCCAAGGCAGAATAGTCACATCACCTTGGTGCTGGGTCCAACAATATGTCACAATCCCTTCTGTTGGCTGGACCCAGGCAGGAGCATCAACTCACTCTGGTGTCAGGTAAAGTCATAGGTCATAATCACATCATCAGAAATATTCAGGGATGAGATTATATATCTGGACTGGAAAGAATCAACACATCAAAAATATGACCAGAACATGCACGGTGCCTCATGCCTGTAATCCTAGCATTTTGGGAGGCCAAGGTGGGAAGATACCTGGAGCCAGAAGTTTGAGACTATCCTGGGGGCCACATGGTAAGACAACACCTATATTTAAAAATAATAATTAAAGTTAAAAATAAATATATAGGCTGTGCATAGTGGCTCACACCTGTAATCCCAGAACTTTGGGAGGCCAAGGTGAACAGATCACCTAGAGGTCGGGAGTTCGAGATCAACCCCATCTCCACTAAAAATACACAAAATTGGCAGGGTGTGGTGGTGCATGCCTGTTAATACCAGCTACTCGGGAAGCTGAGGCAGGAGAATCACTTAAACCGAGGAGGTGGAGATTGCAGTGAGCCGAGATTGCACCACTGCAGTGCCATTGCCTGGGCAACAAGAGTGAAACTCCATCGTAAAAGAATACATGTGCGTGTGCACACAAACACACACACACACACACACACACACACACACACACACGGTTTCATTGTTCTGAATCCTGTGGTTTCTTTCAGCCCACTTTTATCACCTTAACCTAGTTAACATACATTTTGAATTGTGTGTATGGCCTCAGAACTGAAGTTGACAATGAAATCTCAAGTTTTGATAGCCTGTGAAGTGCATAAATATCTAATTTTACCTGAATTGATTTGTGGGAAAATTACCAGTAGAATGTCTTGGTTTAATTATTTGATAGAATCAATATATATATATATATATATATATATACACATATATATATATATAAAACCAGAGCCTGAAAAACATAGCAAGATCATGTCGCTACTAAAAAAAAAAAAAAAAAAATAGATAGATTATAGAGAAAGAGAAAGAGAGAGAGAGACAGAACCAGTCATTGGTGGTTCACGCCTGTAAGCTCAGCACTTTGAGAAGCCGAGGCCAGCAGATCACTTGACCACAGGAGTTTGAGATCAGCCTGGGAAACATGATGGAACCCAATCTCTACAAAAGTGAAAAGTAAAATATTCAAAATAAAGCACCCGCATGGTGGTGCATGCCTTTAGTTCCAGCTACTGGGAAGCAAAGTTTCCAAGATGAGAGGATCACCTGAGTCCAGGCAGGTCAAGGCTGCAGTGAGCTGTGATCATGCACATACGCTTTAGCCCGGTGAAAGAACTCTGAAACAACAGCAACTTTAGTGTACAGAAAGAAGCATGATACACACACACACACACACACACAGAGAGAAAACTAACAGAACTCAATGTACTATGGAAACAAAGTCAAAGTGGGGCTAGAAAACAAAAACAAACAAACAAACAAAACAGAAAGATCCCCAGAGACCCAGCTATTTGGGAGGGCAAAATGGAAGGATTCTCTGGATGAGCCCAGGAAGGTGGCAACCACAGTGAGCCATCATTCAACTCCTCTACAAGACCTAAGTGGTGGCTGGGTGCAATGGCTCATGCCTGTAATCCAAGCACTTTGGAGGCCAAGGTGGGCGGATCACCTGAGGTCGGGAGTTCAAGACCAGCCTGACCAACATGGTGAAACCCCGTCTTTATATTAAATAAAAAAAAAAAAAAAAAAAAGACCTAAGTGGTACTGCCCCAGCGAGAGCCATCTGGTCCACCTTAAACATTTCAAGCTGGTGACCAAATCCTGTAGAGCTGGTGGCCAAAACGAGAAAGCAGAAGCCCACCAGGTCTGCCCTACAGGCCACGTGTGGTGCTCGCAGCCTGAAGCTGTCCCCGTTGCAACCTTATTCCCCACCAAGGCAGCACACCTCTGTGGCTAGCCTCTAAGTCCACCAACCTTCCTTCTCTAAGCTTTGAGTCCCTGGTCCATCCAAATGAGAGGCCAGTCACCATGACTACTGGCCACAGCTTGTGGTCCATATCTGGTAACCCAGCAGCCTGACGGAGAAGCTACCAGGTCCACCCTGTAGGCCATATGTGGTGCTCATGCCCGAAACTGTCCCTCTGGTGTGTAAGTCTGGGAGCTTCCCACTCGCCAGTGGGTGACAGAGCAAGACTCCATCTCGGGAAAAAAAAAAACAAAAAAATGATAGAGGGAAGGAGGGAGGGAGGAGGGAAGGAGGAAGGAAGGAGATGGGAAAAAAATGAAAAGGAAAAAGAAGAAAATAAGAGAGGGTAGAGCATGGTGGCTCAAACCTGTAATCCCGACACTTTCGGAAGCTGAAATGGGATAATTGCTTGAGCACAGAAGTTTGACACCAGTCCTGGGAACGTAGCAAGGCCCGTCTCTCCTACAAGATATAAAAAATTGGCTGGGCGCAGTGGCTCACACCTGTAATCCAAGCACTTTGGGAGGCCAAGGCAGGTGAATCACAATGTCAGGAGTTTGAGACAACCCTGACCCACATGGTGAAACCCTGTCTCTACAAAAAATATAAAACTTAGCTGGGTGTGGTGGTGTGTGCCTGTAATTCTAACTACTTAGGAGTCTCAGGCAGCAAAATCGCTTGAACCCAGGAGGCAGAAGTAGCAGTGAGCCAAGATCATGCCACTGCACTCCAGCCTGGGCGACAGAGCAAAAAAGAAAAAAATTTAGCTGGGCATGATGGCATGCTCATATAGTAGGAAGGAAAACAGGCAGGAGGAAAGGAGGGAAGGAGAGAAGAAAGAAAGTTAAGAAGAAAGAAAAAAACCAAGTTCTACAAGAAAAAAAAATTTTTTTTAAATTTTTTTAAAAGAGGGAGGAAGAGAGAAATACAAAAAAAAGGAAGAAAGAAAACATACAGATAGAGGGACACACAGAAAGAAAGAGACAGAAAGGGAGAAAAAATTAGGAAGACAGGAAAGCCTTGAGAGGCTGAGGCATGAGAATCACTTGAACTCAGGATTCAGAGGTTGCAGTGAGCTGAGATTACACCACTGCATTCTAACCTGGGCAACACAGCAAGACTTCATAAAAGAAAAAAAAAAAAAAAAAAAACAGGGACAAAGAAAAAATAAACCTAAAAAAGGAGAGGCAGAGAAGAAATTAGCCCAGGGCTGAGCCTCCAGGAGGCCACAACAGCTGTTTGCCCACCTGCTGTGCATCACCTTAGATGTTCAGAATCTGCTCCCACGACACAGAAGAGCTATGAGATATGCAAAATACTTGTTGTTTGCATTGTGACTCTCATGCAAACAAAATACATGGTTTCATTTCCTGAATACTGTGGTTTCTTTGAGCCCACTTTTATCGCCTTAACCTAGTTAATGTACATTTTGAATTGTGTGCATGGCCTCAGAACTGACATTAATAATGAAATCTCAAGTTTTGATAGCCCATGAAGTGCATAAATATCTAACCTTATCTGAATTGATTTGTGGGAAAATTACCAGTAGAAGGTCTTGGTCTGATTATTTGATAGAATCAATTGTTGTACATAAAACAGATCTGCATATATATATATATATACACATATATATATATATAATAATAAAATAATGGAAGACAAAAATATCTGGCTTCTTGACGTTTGGACCTCTCACTCAGGTCACCTAGTTCCGTCACTCTCACTTACCTGGCTGTGCGGCTCCTCACTCTTCACAGGCCAGGGCTCTTTCCTTCCCTCCAAAAAGGTCACAAGGTCCAGAGACAGCAAGACCTGTTTTTTTAATGAAAAGTCAGATGACTCCTGCTGGAGGATCTGTAATTTCCAATTTAGTACTGAGGGAATGTATTCTTTTACCTAATTTACAAGGGGGCATAGTTTTAAAGGCAAGAATTTCCCAGTGCCATGCACCCCTCCCATCTCTCTCCATCCAGGAAATTTAACGGTTTAGGTTTGAATTTCAAAGGCGTGGTTAGAAATTAAAAGTCAATCACTCCAGTGGAAGTTCTAAGGAACTCCTTTCATTGGACCGGGGTCTTGGAGAAGGTGGGGGTTCCTCACAGGATAAAAGTCCCTGTCCACACACCCGGCCAGATTTCCCCTCTGGAATCCCCTTCCACACTCTTCTTCGAAGTCTTTCTCTTCTTCTCCTTTTCTTCTCTTTTCTCTACCTAAAGTCACCTTTCTGCCACACTTCTTGGGTCCAGTATTTACTTTTACAACCATACAGCGCACCTGCCGTGGTCCCTTCTCTTAGTCTTAAGAGAGTGGAAACCAAAAACCCACAGCAGTGTCTTGGGGAAGCTGTGCCTCACCAACACCCCAAAAAAACCCGGTTACAGTTCTGTGCTCAGTAGAGAAAATGGAACATTATGAAAAGATTTTTTTTAATTATTTCCCAAAACACTGTTTCCTGCCAGCTTCTTTAGAATACGTAGGAAGTTTTTTGTTTTGTTTTGTTCTGTTTTGTTTTTTGAGATGGAATCTCGTTCTGTCACCCAGGCTGGAGTGCAGTGGTGTGAGGCTGGCTCACTGCAACCTCCGCCTACTTGGTTCAAGTAATTCTTCTGCCTCAGCCCTCCAAAGTAGCTGGGATTACAGACGCCCACGACCACACCTTGGCTAATTTTTGTATTTTTAGTAGAGACGGGGTTTCACCATGTTGTCCAGGCTGCACCTCAGCCTCCAAAAGTGCTGGGACTACAGGTGTGATCCACCACATGCAGCAAAAATGTACACTATTGGGTGCTATTTTAGATTATCCAGAATCAGCTGTGTATAATTATCAGGTGGAAAAATCAGTGACTCAGAAGCATACTTTGCAAAATGTATCATGTGCAACGATAAACTAAAGATATTATTGAAATGCACATTCTGATTTAAGCACAATTTTGGCTCACTGCAACCTCTGCGTTAAGGGTTCAAGCACTACTTCTGCCTCAGCTTTTTGAGTAGCTGGAATTACAAGTGTGTGCCTGTAACAATTCATGGAGAATATGAAATTAGAGTTGTATAGAATTTACAGGTTTATTACTTGGTATATTCTCAGGAGTTATGGGTAAAGAAAAAAAAGAAAAAAATTTACAGGTTTATACCATTATAACAAGAATGACAACAATCTTTTTTTTTTTTTTTTCTGACACAGAGTCATCTTTTGTCACCAGGATGGGGTGCAGTGGCGCAATCTCGGCTCACTGCAACCTCTGCCTTCCTGATTTTAGGGATTCTCCTGCCTTAGCCTTTTTGAGTAGCAGGAATTACAGGTACACACCACAAAGAGTAACAATGTTTCACCATGTTGGCCAGGCTGATCTCAAACCCCTCACTTTATGTGATCCTCCTGCTTTGAAAGCCCAAACTGCTGAGATTACAGGTGTGAGCCACCATGCTCAGCAACAATCTTTTTTGGGCTATAATGACTATATACTAAATTTCATCCTCGCATTTTTTTGTATATTAATGCACAATACCACAAAATTGTGAGAATTTCTATTATGAGAGAAATAATTTCTATTATTTCATAATTTCTATTATGAGAGAAATAATAACATTCATAATTTCTATTATGAGAGAAATAATAACATTCATTCCCTTTTATGAAAATATTTTGGGCCAGGCATGGTGGCTCACTCCTGTAATCCCAGCACTTTGGGAGTTAGAAGTGGATGTATCACAAGGTCAGGAGTTGGAGACCAACCTGGCCAATATAGTGAAACCCCATCTCTACTAAAAACACGAAACTTAGCCAGCTATGGTGGCATGCACCTATAGTCCCAGCTACTCATGAGGCTGAGAGAGAAGAACTGCTTGAACCTAGGATGTTAAGGTTGCAGTGAGCTGAGATCCTGCCACTGCACCCCACCCTGGACAAAAGAGCAAGACTCTGTCTCAAAAACAAACAATTTTTTGGCTCCATTTATTCGATGAGCCATGTTATGTTTTAGAATTTTAAGATCATATATTAGTTACATATTAATTTTTTCCCCTTTATCTGAAAATTCAGAGAATAAAGGGTATGCTTGTAAAATAACGGTGAAATAAAATAAAAATATACCAAACTGAGACATTTTTTAGAACTTCCAGTTTCAGAAGCTGTTATCTACAGTCAACAAATATGAGATTATTTGTTCTTCAAAGCAAGCTATAAGCAAAAAAAAAAAAAAAAGGAAAAAAGAAAAACTAAACAGAAGTAGAGTTTTTGAATTAAATGGGACAATTTACACACCTCATTTAGGAAACCCATTCCTCCAAGATCCTCGTTCATAATAAAAAGAAAAATAGCTTGATAGGAAAGAAATTTGGCAGAAAACACCTTAGCCAGATGAATAAAGTTAGTGTCAGCTGTAAAATTGGATCCAGAGGTCAGTGCACAGAAGGGTCCGTAATTTCTGCTGTGACATTGGTGGGGAGAAAAGTAAATACTAATCTGAATCTAATCATCAAAAACCAGAACCTGTAAGGGAAGATACAGGTGAAGGTATTTCTTCAAACTGGCCATGTAATCCTAACTGGAAGTCTGGGCTGAAAACCACTTAGCTGACCATTGCTTCTGAAGCTTCAAAATACATATAGGTCATTTGGTCTTCTGGACCACTCTCTAACTAATGTGATTCTGCAGGTTTTCAAGCTGTACAGAAATTGGCTTGTTTATCAAAAGTGCCCTGTTAATGTTAATGTTGCTCTCCAGCACTTGGAGAAAGCAGGCATAGCACACAGAGTCCCTTACATCCAGTACCCTTATTGCAACACAAATACTTTTTGTTACAGTGGAGACTACAAACCAGTGTCCCAAAGGATCACATGCTTTGCCGGCTTTTTAAAGTTTACACAAGGCTGGAGAATGCAGTAATGTCTATGTCTGCATTTGAACAACAGGTACACATGCATTAATACAATGTTTATTGAGCTTGTACTATGTGCTCACAAGAATGCTGTCATGGGCTGTGCTGGGAAACTCACATGGTGTGAGTTAAGCCTCAAAACACTTTGAAAGCTGGGTGCTAAGTGTCTCATAATTCCAGCAGAATTTAGAGGATGGCCCAGGCTTTCTATTTCTTCTTGTTTCCCTACCACTTTAAAAGCTAAATACAGACAGAAGGGAAGGATGTAGAATGAAGGGGTAAGTAGAGAAATTTTTAATTGTTGTATTTCTATTTACTTTCTCATGACTGTGGAACAACTGTTGGATCTCAGACATGCAAAACAGGTTGCTTGTGAAATGTCTCTAGAACCATTGGTTCCAGTGAGAAAGAAATTAAGGCCCAAATGTATAGTTCTTTGCTCCCATTTATTTGCTTTAGAGTTTGGATAAATTGTGAGCTCCAGCGCTGAAGAGAAACCAAGGGGAGCCACACAAAAATCTGATATCCAATTAGTTCTGTGAGGGAAGATTTCAGGGTGTGTCCAGACCTGGACAAGGATCAGAAGACAGTAGGTCTAGATAGGACTGGGGTAGGGACCTGGACTTCAGCTTCTCATTTCTATGCTGCTGGCTTCTTTTGTGTTCTAACTTTTCTAAGCTGGACCAACAAGAATTTGACTCCCAGAGTTTTTCTGATTTTAATGGTTTAAGCCTCATCTTTATTTTGCATGATATACTAACAACCGATTTAACTAAAACATGTAGGACTTTCTAGAAAAACTATATTAGAAACTATGAATTCTTAACAAGGGAAGAGCAATGGAAATAAAATTGTAACAACTCTTCTGTCTATGATGGCTCTGTAAGTGGTGACATCAGAATTCACAATAACAGCATAAGAGCTGTGTCCCAAATGAAGACCCAGTTTTCTGTGCAACCCCCTTCTTTGTTTTGATCACATTACTCTTAATTCAACCATTTATTTATTGGCACTAGAATAAAAATTCCTGAATATGAGAGCCCATGACTGTTTCACCTGTTCTTCTAATGGCAAAAAAAAGGCGATTTGCTTACCTATCAGTGTAAGCCTCTAGACCTCCTACTTTTTCATCATCCAAATATCAGAAAACAAGGGCAACTCCCATTTGGACATTGAATAAGAAGATTCCTTCTGTGAGGGGAGAAACAAGCATTGGATTACTCACTCTTCTTACTCCGAGAGGAAGTATGGACTCCATTGTCAGCTCAACCCTAGTCTGCACAGGACATTCCCAAATGCCTCAGACCCCTAGGTGCTAGTGAGAGTGTCTGCAGTGGCCCTGGGCTGATGCTTCAAAAGTAATGCAAACAGAGGAGATTCAGGCTGACTCTGTGGGGCCAAAATAAAAAATGAAACAGTTGACCAGAGGCAGTGACTCATATCTGTCATCCCAGAAGTTTGGAAGGCCAAGGTGGGTGATTACCTGAGGTCAGGAGTTCAAGACCAGCTTAGCCAACATGGAGAAACTCTGTCTTTACTAAAAAAAAAAAAAAAATAGAAAAAACTAGTCAGGCGTTGTGACAGGCACCTGTAATCCCAGCTACTCGGGAGGCTAAGGCATGAGAAGCGCTTGAACCTAGCAGGTGGAGGTTACAGCGAGCCAAGATTGCACCAATGTATTCCAGCCAGGGCAACAGAGCAAGACTCTGTCAAAAAAATAAAAAATAAAAAAACAACATACACACAAAAAAAGTGAAAATAAAACAGTATCTAATTCTTGATCCAGATCTTGTATTATCTATGCTTGTTCAGCTAACTGTTGGGTACAAGGAAAAGAATATTTTTCTCAGCTGGGCGCAGTGGCTCATGCCTGTAATCCCAGCACTTTGAGAGGCTGAGGCAGGCAGATCACCTGAGGCCAGGAGTTTGAGACCAGCCTGATTAACATGGTGAAACCCCATCTCTACTAAAAATACAAAACTAGCCGCATGTGGTGGTGCATGCCTGTAATCCCAGCTACTTGGGAGGCTGAGGCAGGAGAATCGCTTGCCCCTAAGAGGCAGAGGTTGTGGTGAGCCAAGATCATGCCATTGCACTCCAGCCTGGGAAACAAGAGTGAAATTCTGTCTCAAGAAAAATAATAATAATAAAATAATACTTTTCCCCAGTAATATAATTCAGACATAGGAGATGGAGTTGTATTCATGGCTCTGGACAGTTGTGGCCCTGCCTTCCTTCTGCTAAGGTGTTTCTTTACACTTAGAGATTCAGCCACCAACTTCAGTTTACACCAATAGTTTCTCGCACAACCTCAAAAGTTTGCTGACAAGATCCAAAGTCTGGCCTTGTCTTGTGAATTTCAGGTGGCTTTCAGCCCTTATGTATAGATTCTAGGTAACATTAACTTGGCTCCATATTCTTTGTGTTACAGTAAGGAGAGAAAAAGTGGAGAAATCCCCACATGAGGGCTGCTCTAACACATACTGGAGAACCCTAGAAACTAGACTCAAAATTGAAAACTGCAGACTTAAGTTTTGGAGGGCAGAAAAGCAAGCCACAGTCACTCCTGCCACAGGCATGGGCATTTGGGCAAGAGAGTGAGCAAAATATTTAAATTCTGCCTGCAGACTTTGAGGGCAGTGTGCACTTTGCTGCACAACTATGTGTTGTGACTTGAAGCCCAAAAGGAAAGGTCCATAGAGAATGAAGCCTGGTAGGCACATTATGTGTTCATATCCTGTTTAGTAATTCTGGAGAAAGTTAGAGAAACAGAATTATAAACAGATTTATCTGAAGCCTCAGAAAAATTATCTACAATTAGAGAACAGAAAAAAAAAAAAATAAACTTTTATTACAGAATTACACCAGACAGTGAAGGGCATTCATTATGAGCAAACTGCTAAGGGACTGCAAAGACACTCAACTGCAAATAGGCACCATAATTAGTTATCAAGTAGAAGACCTGACAGCACCATTTGTCACAGTTTATCTTAAATTACCCTAAATATTGGAGGTCGTCTCTGGTTGCTAACTGTCTATATTCAAAGGAAAAATAAACTTTTGTCTTCTTGAGAGGTAGTTTCAAAACTTGGAGCAAAAACTATGCTAAAGGTAAGCTCCCAACTTTCAACAGAAAGTGTGGAATAAAGCTCTATTTACTTTGCTATTTATATTTTAAATAAATGATTCCTAAATTCTAAAAACAGATGGTGGTTTTCTCGGCCGGGCATGGTGGCTCATGCCTATAATCCCAGCACTTTGGGAGGCCAAGGGGGGTGAATCACCTGAGGTCAGGAGTTTGAAGCCAGCCTAACCAACACGGTGAAACCCCATGTCTACTAAAAATATGAAAATTATTCAGGCACCATGGTGCACACCTGTAATCCCAGCTACTCAGAAGGCTGAGGTAGGAGAATTACTTTAACATGGGAGGTGGAGGTTGCAGTGAGCTGAGATCATGCCACTACATTCCAGCCTGGGTGACATAGTAAGACTTCATCTCAAAAAAAAAAAAAAAAAAAAAAAAAAGGTTTCTAAAGTAAATAAATGCTTTAAGAGAGAAAAATTTTTATCTTATTTTCAAGGATGAAGGCTGCATTTTTAATTTTTTTCTGTTTTTATAACACCCAGGTCTAGGGCCATAATCTGGAATTCGTGGATATCTGAATCCTAGTAAGTGGTGGATTCAGGCATCAGAGAAGTGGCCTTGGGCACACTGTGCACATCAAAACGGGTTTGTGGAAAAGTGAAAGGCAGAAGGAAAGGTGTTCATGGACCCATAAGTGGGGGAAAGCAACAGTGCATGGTAGCTGGAAAGACTAGTTTATGCTACAGATACTAACCCAGGCAGGGCCATGTTCTGACATACTCCTGTGTCCATACAGGCAGATGACAAGCCCAGGCTGATGGAGAGACTGGGTTGATGCTGCAGGTTCAGGATCTCTGGTAGGAATAATCTAGGAGTCCTTTAAGCACTTGTGTAATTCTTTGGTAAGAAATTTTAGAGGCAAAGGCATTACAAGCATAATTCCTCAGGGTCAAGTTGTCTTGTTTTGTGAAGGGTATGGTTACATCCATTTCTAGTGGGCATGTACATGAGTAGGTGGAAATTGCGTGGTGGTAGCAGGTTGGGGGCAGGGAGTCTATTCTCAAAACTCTTCTTCCAAGTCCTCAGTCCCCATTTACCCTGGGAAAAGATCTGGAATCACAGGGCAATGTGCATTGTGACAGCCTGCATGCAGGTGAACAGAGGTTCCCTTCCCAGGGAAACCCAGAGTCTTCCTCTAGCCCAAATATTTGTGATATTATTTTTCTGACAACAAATGTGTGGAGTTTGCTGAACAGCAACCATTCTCCAACACAATTGGTTGTCCAATAATTCAATTCTGAGACCACCATGAGTCAGTGCAGACCTCACAAGTTCAGGGCTCAGTCCCACAATACTGCCACAACCACAGATCCCAGTCACAAGTCCTAGGGGTTCACCTATACTTTTGTTTTTTGAGATGGAGTCTTGCTCTGTCACCAGGCTGGAGCACAGTGGTGCAGTCTCAGCTCACTGCAACCTCCACCTTCCGGGTTCAAGCGATTCTTCCACCTCAGCCTTCTGAGTAGCTGGGACTACAGGCGCGTGCCAAACACTCGGCTAATTTTTGTATTTTTAGTAGAGACAGGGTTTCACCATGTTGGACAGGATGGTCTCGATCTCTTGACCTTGTGACCCACCTGACCACCTCCCAAAGTGCTGGGATTGCAGGCGTGAGCCACTGCGCCCAGCCTTCATCTATATTTTTGAGCCAGTACCTATAAATTGGAGGCTCTCATAATCTTCTCAAGTAACTCGACGTAGCTACTCACAGAACTTAGCAAAATACTATACTTGCATTTACCAGTTTATTATAAAAGATACAGGCCAGGAAAAGTCAAATGTAAGAAATGTACAGGGCAGAGAAAACTCATGGTGGAAGATGCAGTGGGTAGGTAAGAGCAGTGATAGAGAAGTTTCCGATTCTTTGTGTTTTTCAAGAGCATCTTCGTGCAAGGAAACACTTTGTTTTTGATATCACGAAGCCATAGACTCTCTAAATTTCTAGTGTTTTGCCTTTTAAACAATAATACATTTATCTTTAGTAATCAGAACAAAATATCTGTTAATCTTTGCTTAGGTTTCTTTCTTTCCTCAGGCTCCCAAACTTTGACCCAACCACAACTCCTCTTTATGTTCCTCTTCAAAATGGGCTGACTTGGCTGGACCCAGTGGCTGCTCATGCCTGTAATTCCAGCTCCTTGGGAGGCAGAGGAGGGTGGATCACCTGAAGTCAGGAGCTTGGAACAAAAGCCTGGCCAACATGGTGAAACTCTAACTCTACAACCAAACAAAACAGGATGACTTCCGGGTAAAATATTCCCTGATACAGCCTCTGCTTTTACCATGTTCTATCCCTCCCTCCCCTTTCCACCTTTTCTCCTAACCTTGCTTTCTCCACCTCATGAAAGAAAGGTTTTTTCTCTCTAATCTTTAAAATCCTCCAACATCTTATAGTTGGTGCTTTCCCTTTGTTGCAATACTCCTTTAAAATTAAATAACTTCATTAGGTGGGCATGAATGCAGATGCCTGTAATTCCAGGCACCTAAGGCGGGAGAATCATTTGAACCCAGGAGGCAGAGGTTGTAGTGAGCCAAGACAACGCCACTGCATTCCAGTCTGGGCAACTAAGCCAAACTCATCTCAAAAAAATTTTTTTAAATAAAAATAGTAAGTAACTTCTTGCCAGGCACGGTGGCTCACACCTGTAATTCCAGAACTTTGAGAGACAGAGGTGGGTGGATCACGTGAGGTCCAGAGTTTGAGAACAGCCTGGTTGGCCAACATGGTGAAACTCCATCTCTACTAAAAATACAAAAATTAGCTGGGCATCAGGGCACACACTTGTAATCCCAGCTACTAGGGAGGTTGTAGCAGGAGGACTGCCTGAATCTGGGAGACAGTGGTTGCAGTGAGCCAAGATCAAGCCACTCTACTACAGCCTGAGAGACAGAATAAGACTGGCAAATAAAAAATATATATATATAACTTTTTACCTAAATCTAAATTTGTCATATTTTACAAGATCTAGAAACAACCTCAGAACAATAAAAACTATTCCCAGAAAGGACCTTCCAACCCCACTTTTGGGCCAATTCCAACTGCATCTGCCTGTGGATTTATATGTTTTCAGAGCTCAGTAGCTTCTCTAAGTATAAAGGCTCTGTCCATGGCTATTGTGAGCTGACTGGGACATGTGAAGGGGAGATTCTTCAGGCAGAACTGGCTGCTCCTTCAATCTCCCTTTGCAGGTAAAACTATCCTTAGCTTGGAGTCACATTGAGTTCAGGTTTTTATTCCCAGTCAGGGTTATTCATTTAGTTTTAAATAAGAAAATGACCAATGTATGGCCAGATGCAGTGGCTCACACCTGTAATCCCAGCACTTTGGGAGACTGAGGCAGGTGGATCACTTGAGGCCAGGAGTTCGAGACCAGCCTGGCTAATGTGGTGAAACCCCATCTCTACTAAAAATATAAATATTAGCCAAGGGTGGTGGCATGCACCTGTAATCCCAGCTATTTGGAAGGATGAGGCACAATAATCCCTTGAATCCAGGAGGCGCAGATTGGAGTGAGTCAAGATTGCACCACTGCACTCCACCCTGGGCAATAGAGCAAGACTCAGTCTCAAAAAAAAAAAAAGAACAAAAATGACCAATGTTTTGAGAAAAGAGCAAAATCACTCCAACACATGGTTTATAAACTATTGTAAAGAAATTGTAAGACTTAAATTTTCTACTACAATATAAAAAGCTTAAGTAAGGCTAGGCACTGTGGCTTACACCTGTAATCCCAGCACTTTGGGAGGCCAAAGCAGGTGGATCAGCTGAGGTCAGGAGTTCAAGACCAGCCCTGCCAACATGGTGAAACCCATTTCTACTAAAAATACAGTAATTAGATGGGCATGGTGGTGGGTATCTGTAATCCCAGCTACTCAGGAGGCTGAGCCAGGAGAATTGCTTTGCCTGAGAGGTGGAGGTTACAGTGAGCCAAGATCGTGCCACTGTACTCCAGCCTGGGCAGTAAGAGTAAAATTCCATCTCAAAAAATAAATATTTCCATAATGTAATAACCCTATGTAAACATTTCTAGAAGGTGTCAAGTTTCATTTGATATAATTTAGAATTAAACTTGGACATCCAGACAATAGACTACAGAACAGAGATATCTACCATTACAAATTGTAGACCCTGCAAAAAAGAGGAGCTGATGCTTTGAGAAATATATATCATGCACCAACTAATCTATCACATTTGCTTGTGGAAAGGTATTCACTTGTTATAGTCATAATGGAAAAAAAAGTTTTTTCTATTTCTCTTCTCTGGCAGAATTCTCAAAGAAAAGCCCAGTTTCAATTTAAAATCATGCAACTAGAAAAAACAGACATGAGAAACTACACTCACTCGGGAGAAAATAAAGGTAAATAAGAATCTTTAACAAATAGAGGCTAAGCACAGTGGCTCATGCCTGTAATTCCAGCACTTTGGGAGGCTGAGGCAGGTGGATCACCTGAGGTCAGGAGTTCCAGACCAGGTTGGCCAACATGGTGAAATCCTGTCTTTACTAAAAATACAAAAAAATTAGCCAGGTTTCATGGCACACGTCTGTAATCCCAGCTACTTGGGAGGGTGAGGCAAGAGAAGTTTCTGAACCCAGGAGACAGAGTTGCAGTGAGCAGAGATCATGCATTGCACTCCAGCCTGGGCAACAGTGAAACTCTATCTCAAAAAATAAGTAAGTAGGCCGGGTGCGGTGGCTCATGCCTGTAATCTCAGCACTTTGGGAGGCTGAGGTCAGTGGATCACGAGGTCAAGAGATCAAGACCATCCTGGTCAACATGGTGAAACCCCATCTCTACTAAAAATAAAAAAATTAGCCTAGTGTGGTGACACGCACCTGTGGTCCCAGCTATTCGGGAGGCTGAGGCGGAAGAATAGCTTGAACCCAGGAGGTGGAGGTTGCAGTGAGCCAAGATTGCACCACTGTACTCCAACCTGGTCACAGAGCAAGACTCCGTCTCAAAAAAAAAAAGTAAATAAATACATACATACATACATAAAACAAAATATATGACTAGATAGTCCAGAAATATATCTTTCATCGTTTTTAATTTTTTAAACATCTTGTAAGCTCTTCTGATGAAATGTAATTTACAGTTATTAAAAAACTATAATTGAAATAAGTGAAAAAATCTGTCCAAGGTGACAAACTCAGGAAGTGGCAGTGCTGATTGGTACACAAACATGTCTGAGTCAACTAGCAAGTCAGACCATGGTATCACTGAAAACATTCTCCCATCCCCAACCTGCCCATTAAATCACTCAGTGACCACCTTCCCAGGAGACACAGTACTGTACCCCACTGTGAGCCTCAGGTACATTTTGCTTGCAGGTTCTTGCATTTCCTTACTGGGATGGGATCTTCTTGTCCTTTGGAAAAAAATTTATTTCAAAAATCCAGAGAACACAAATCATTTCTGCCTTTTCTCATCAATACCAACATCTGATTGGCTTATCACTAATGTGTCTACTAAGAACAAAAATTAGGTTGAGAGGCCAGACATGGTGGTTCACACCTGTAATCCCTGCACTTTGAGAGGCCAAGGTGGGTGGATCACCTAAGGTCAGGAGTTCAAGACCAGCCTGGCCGACGTGATAAAACCCCATCTCTACTAAAAATACAAATAATTAGCCAGGTATGCTTATAATCCCAGCTACTCAGAAAGCTGAGGTGGGAGAATCGCTTGAACATGGGAGGCGGAGGTTTTAGTGAGCCGAGATGGCGACATTGCACTCCAGCCTGGAAAACAGGAGCAAAACTCTGTCTCAAAAAAAAAAAAAAAAAAATTAGGTTGAGAAAAAAACTTTTAAACTATTTACATACTTTTTCATTTTTATGTCGTTGGGGAAGATCCCTCAAGATATTTTAGAGTCAAGGGGTAAAATTTTTTTTAAATAAGTTTTTAAAGAGTATACTCTGGAGCCAGACACAATGGCTCACACCTGAAATCCCAACTACTTGGAAGGCTAGGGTAGGAGAATCACTTGAACCTGGAAGGTGGAGGTTGCAGTGATCTGAGATCATATCACTGCACTCTAGCCTGGGTGACAGAGCAAGACTGTCACAGAAAAAAAAAAAAAAAAAAAAAAAAAAGATACTCTGTACCAGCAGCATTAACACAAAGTTCTATTAAACCTTGACAACTCAAATGTCACCTCCTCTATAAAGCCCTCCTTGATTTTCCCACTGTTATATCAGTGCCAGAATTGATCACTATTACCATTCAGCTCAATATTACCATTCAGCTCAATATTACCATTCAGCTCAATACCTTAGAAGTCTTTTTATATAGAAGTATTCTCCAGGATAAATTAATCATTTACACACCTATCCATGCTAATGAAGTATAAACTCCTACAGGGCAGGTATGTTGAAGGCTGTTCATCTGTGTAATCCAAACATCTCATACATAACAGGTGTTGTATACACACAAATTGAAAATGCTGCCAGAGAATTACTGGGAAAAACTACCAAATTATGGTTTTTTAAGTTCAAGGGTACATGTGCAAATTTTTTACATAGGTAAATTTGTCATGGAGGTTACTTATCCAAGTTATTACCCAAGTATTAAGTCTAGTACCCATTAGTTATTTTTCCTGATCCTCTCCCTCCTTCAATAGACCCAATCTGTGCTGTAATCCTTTATGGTTCCCTATGTTCCCATCCTTTAATGCCCACTTATAAGTGAGAACACGTGGTATTTAGTTTTCTATTCCTGTGTTAGTTTCCTAAGAATAATGACTTACGGCTCCATCCACATTCCTGCAAAGGACATGATGTCATTTGTTTTATGGGTGCACAGTACTTCATGGTATACCATATTTTTATGCAGTCTATCACTGATGGGCATTTAGGTTGATTCCATGTCTTTGCTGTTGTGAATTGTGCTGCAATGCACATACGTATGCATGTGTCTTTATAATAGAATGATTCATACTGCTTTGGGTAAATACCCAATAACGGATTGCAGGGTCAAATGGTAATTCTGTCTTTAGGTCTTCAAGGGGTTGCCACACTGTCTTCCATAACAGTTAAACTAATTTACACTCCCACCAACAGTGTATACACATTCCTCTGCAAAAAAATAATTTTAATATTCTCAGAGGTTAGCTTTTTAGACAATGGAATACCAGGAGACTGTCCTCAGGCCCAGGCCATTTGGCTGATCCTCTGAGAGGCTACATTCTCATTCCTCAGGCTGTCCTCCAAGAGATGACCCAGGGGATGATAGTCATTAAACACTCCAAGAGATAGGGCCACTGTAGGCATTTTGGGTTATCCCAGACAGTTCTGAAACTCACGAACAAGAAAAGACTACAGGGCTGCTGTAAAGGGCCCTGTAATTTCTCCAAAGCAAAACTTCAACCCAAAGATGTACTAATAAGGTTTGTGTGTCTAGGGAAGACAAAAGGAGGAGAGGAGGGGCAGAGATTGTTTTTTCTTTTTACAGTGGAGTTCCAGAGGATTATTTTCCACTTTTTCTCATATAAAATGTTTACAGACTTGGGAGGCTGAGGCAGGTGGATAACCTGAGGTCAGGAGTTCAAGACCAGCCTGGCCAACATGAGGAAACCCAGTCCCTACTAAAAATACTAAACATAGAAAGGTGTGGTGGCAGGAGCCTATAATCCCAGCTACTTGGGAGGCTACCTGGAAGGCAGAGGTTGCAGTGAGTTGAGATCACACGGTCACACTCCAGCCTGGACAACAAGAGTAAAATTCTGTCTACAAAAAAAGAAAAAAAGAATATATATATATATATATATATATATATATATATGTATTTACAGACAGAAGACAAATCTTTAAAAAAAAAAACCTGCCATCCACTACTTTGTAAAAACATGATTAAAAATTAACACACCGGATATCACCACAGATTCCACAGAAATACAAACCACCATTAGAGATTACTACAAACAACTCTATGCACATAAACTAGTAAACCTGGAAGAAATGGATAAATTCCTGGACACTTACACCCTCCCAAGCCTAAACCAGGAAAAAGCTGAAACCCTGAATAGGCCAATAACAAGGGCTGAAGTTGAGGCAGCAATTAATAGTTTACCAACCAAAAAAAGCCCAGGTCCAGATGGATTCACAGCTGAATTCTACCAGACATGCAAAGAGGAGCTGGTATCACTTCTTCCGAAACTATTCTAAACAATATAAAAAGAGGGAATCCTTCCCAAATCATTTTATGAGACCTACATCATCCTGATACCAAAACCTGGCAGACTCAACAAGAAAAGAAAACTTCAGGCCAATATCCTTGATGAACATAGAGGCAAAATCTTCAATAAAATACTGGCAAACCGATTGCAACAGCACATCAAAAAGTTTATTCATCACCATCAAGTAGGCTTCATCCTGGGGATGCAAGGCTGGTTCAACATACACAAGTCTATAAACGTAATTCACCACATAAACAGAACCAAAGACAAAAAAAACCACATGATTATCTCAATAGATGCAGAGAAGGCCTTTGACAAAATTCAACAGCGCTTTATGCTAAAAACTCTCAATAAACTAGGTAACGAAGGAACATATCTCAAAATAATAAAAGCTATTTACAACAAACCAACAGCCGTTATCATACTGAATGAGCAAAAACTGGAAGCACTCCCTTTGAAATCTGGCACTAGACAAGGATGCCCTCTCTCACCACTCCTATTCAATATAGTATTGGAAATTCTAGCCAGAACAATCAGGCAAGAAAAAGAAATAAAGGGTATTCATTTAGGAAAGGAGGAAGTCAAATTGTCTCTATTTGCAGATGACATGATTGTATATTTAGAAGACCCTATCGTTTCAGCCCAAAATCTTCTTAAACTGATAAGCAACTTCAGCAAAGTCTCAGGATTCAACATCAATGTGCAAAAATCACAAGCATTCCTATACAACAATAACAGACTTAAAGAGAGCTATATGAAGAACGAACTGCCATTCACAGTTGCTACAAAGAGAATAAAACACCCAGGAATACAACTACCAAACGATGTAAAGGATGTCTTCAAGGAGAACTACAAACCACTGCTCAACAAAATAAGAGAGGACACAAACAGATGGAAAAACATTCCATGCTTATGGTTAGGAAGAATCAATATCATGAAAATGGTCATACTGCCCAAAGTAATTTACAGATTCAACACTATCCCCATCAAGCTACCAATTACCTTCTTCACAGAACTGGAAAAAACCACTTTAAACTTCATATGAAACCAAAAGAGAGCCCGCATAGCCAAGTCAATTCTAAGCAAAAAGAGCAAAGCTGGAGGTATTACACTACCTGACAGAGAGATAGACCAACGGAACAGAATAGAGGCCTCGGAGGCAGTGCCACACATCTACAACCATCTTATCTTTGACAAACCTCACAAAAACAAGCAATGGGGAAAGGATTCCCTGTTTAATAAATGGTTTTGGGAAAACTGGCTAGCAGTGTGCAGAAAGCAGAAACTGGACCCCTACCTGACACCTTACACTAAAATTAACTCCAGATGGATTAAAGACTTAAACATAAGACCTAACACCATAAAAACCCTAGAAGAAAACCTAGGCAAAACCATCCAGGACATAGGCATAGGCAAGGACTTGATGACTAAAACACCAAAAGCATTGGCAACAAAAGCCAAAATAGACAAATGGGACCTAATTAAACTCCACAGCTTCTGCATGGCAAAAGAAACCGTCATTCGAGTGAACCCACAACCAACAGAATGGGAAAATTTTTTGCAATCTACCCATCTGACAAAGGACTTATAACCAAAATCTACAAAAAACTAAAACATATTTACAAGAAAAAAACAAACCCATTCAAAAGTGGGCAAAGGATATGAACAGACACTTTTCAAAAGACATATATGAGGCCAATAAATATATGAAAAAATGCTCATCATCACTGGTCATTAGAGAAATGCAAATCAAAACTACATTGAGATACCATCTCACGCCAGTTAGAATGGCGTTCATTAAAAAATCTGGAGACAACAGATGCTGGAGAGGATGTGGAGAAATAGGAACACTTTTACACTGTTGGTGGGAGTGTAAATTAGTTCAACCATTGTGGAAGACAGTGTGGCAATTCCTCAAGGACCTAGAAATAGAAATTCCATTTGACCCAGCAACCCCATTACTGGGTATATATCCAAAGGATTATAAAACATTCTATTATAAGGACACATGCACACGTATGTTCACTGCAGCACTGCTTACAATAGCAAAGACTTGGAACCAACCCAAATGCCCATCGACGATAGACTGGACAGGGAAAATGTGGCACATATACTCCATGGAATACCACATAGCCATAAAAAATGATGAGTTTGTGTCCTTTATAGGGACATGGATGAATCTGGAAACCATCATTCTCAGCAAACTGACACAAGAACACAAAATCAAACACTGCATGTTCTCACTCATAGGTGGGTGTTGAACAATGAGAACACATGGGCACAGGGAGGGGAGCATCACATACTGGGGTCTGTTGGAAGGGGACTAGAGAAGGGAGCATCACATACTGGGGTCTGTTGGAAGGGGACTAGAGAAGGGACAGTGGGGGTTAGGGAGTTGGGGAGGGATAACATGGGGAGAAATGCCAGATACAGGTGATGGGGATGGAGGGAGCAAACCACATTGCCATGCATGTACTTATGCAACAATCCTGCATGATCTTTACATGTACCCCAGAACCTAAAATGCAATAATATATATATAAATAATAATAAAAACTGTGTTTTAAATGTACAATATAAAACTAATAGTTGATAGTGTTGTAAGTTGGAGAGAGGACGTTGTCCCCATTTCCCATATTTGAGAATGTAGGAATGAAAGTGGAAATTTATAATTTTACTACAAGCCTCAGTTAAGCTAGGGGAAAAGGTGGTGATTTAGAAGTCCTGCTTGCCATACATTAGGAAGTCACACAGAAAAACCAGTCTTCCTGTGGAGTGTTAAGATCATTAAAAAGCAGGAAATTAGAATGAAGTGACTCTAGTGCCCTATGTTTATAAGCAAAAAATGTAAAACCTAACTCTAATTCATTTCTTATAAATTACTATTTTAGGCAGAAACAAAATTCAGGGGTAACCAATCATAAACCTGCAATTAACCTCTGATTACATAACCAGGAAATTTCCACCTGAATCATACAAATAAACTGACTACATAACTGTGATCAGTTTTTGAATTTGGTTTGCCTTCTCATTCGCCATTTATATAAAAAAAACAAAACAAAAGAAAACCCCTTCCTTTATGCCTCTCAGGTGGGCCACATATTATGGCTGGGTGGTTTCCATTTCACCAACCACTGCTCAAATCAACTCGTTAACGTTTTAACGTTGACTCCCTTTAATTTTTAATAGAAGAGACTGGGCGCGGTGGCGCATGCCTGTAATCTTAGCACTTCGGGAAGCCGAGGTGGGCGGATCACTGGAGGCCAGAAATTCCAGACCTGCTTCCACCATGGCGAAATCACGTCTCTACTAAAAATACAAAAATGAGCCAGGCGTGGTAGCACAGGTCTGTAATCCCAGCTTCTCGGGGGCCGAGGCACGAGAACCGCTTGAGCCTGGGAGGCGGAGGTTGCAGCGATCACGCCACTGCACTCCAGCCAGGGCGACACAGCGACTCCGTCTCAAACAAAATGTTTGCCAAGAGACTGGGAGCCCCACCGGCCGCAGTTTCTCCCACGCAAACACGGAGTCGGGATTCTGCGCCCTGCCTGGCATCCCTGAGCAATCTGGGAAATACTCGGGGCTGCGGGGGCACAGCTGCCCGGGGAGCTCCAGATGCTGTGCCGGAGGGACCAGGTGGGTCGCCGCGTTCCCGGCTGCGGGCCCGGCCGCCATCTTGCGGCCAGTGAGGCCTGGGGTCGAGCTGCGCCCGCGGGGACTCACGTTGGCGATCCAGGAGCAAACTGGGGAGGCCGATCCCGCCGGTATCACACCCGTCTCTCCCCTCCGGATGCCCAACCCCGCACACTCACCCTTTCCCAGCTTCCAGGATATCCTGGCATCTGAACTGTGCGTCTCCTAGGACCTGCAGACCACAGGAAACAGCTGCCGTGAGAGTCACCTGGGTTGCCGAAGTGGAAGATGCAAAACGGCAGAGACTGAGGGAGAGACAAAGGCCGCGCCAGATGGGGAGGCACGCCCTCCTCTGGAACTGCGCGCCTGATTGGACGGTTCCCATGCCGACGCCACTGATTGGATAAAGCGCAGCACTCTCCACACACCGTTACCACAGCGCCCCGCCCCCAACCCTTATCGTGCATTTTAGGGACAGGAAAACTGTGGGTAACCCCCACATACGTACAGGGGAAGGAGAGCTAAGCAGAATCCTGGCACAATTAAGAACGGGAGAATATCTCAGTTTATAGTGTCACTCTCAGTTATTTTCCTTTATACAATCCTCTCTATATAATCACATAGTAGTTCATAGAATGAGTGCCTAAAGAATATCTTACCACTCAGTTATTTCCATATTATATACATATTGTGCGACCCCCGGTTGTGGGACCCCAACCCACGGAGGCAGGCACCCAGTAGACACGAGGCAGGACGCATGGTGGCCGGTACCGACTTTATTGGGATCTCCGGGCGACTCAGGCAGGCAGGGAGGAATCGCGCACGCTTTCTTTGTTTGGTCGGCTTTATGGGGCAGAGGGCCTGGGGCGGTGGGAGAGCAGAGGTGGCGGGTGATGATTGGTTAGTCCCGGTTGCCGGGCGGGGAGTTCGCCGGACGGGAAGTTTAGTGGGCAGGAAGTTAGGGGAGAGCTAATAAGGCAGATGGTGATTGGTCAGGTTCTAGGCAGGAAGTCTGCTGGGCGGGAGCTGAAGGGGCAGGTGGTGATTG